>JACXGK010001846.1:39519-62812 GCA_016801125.1 Novumbra hubbsi
CCCCCCCCCCCCCCCCCCCCCCCCCCCCCCCCCCCCCCCCCCCCCCCCCCCCCCCCCGTCTGAATTACAAACAGGGGAGATGTCCTCAGCCCCCCCATTGTGGTAGCGGTGTCTCTCCCTGCTTGCCTGTCTGCACGAGTAATGCACTCTGGGAGAAAACAAAACAAATAATGGCCCTCCAGTTAAATTAATGAGGGGGACATTGGGCCTCGTGCAACGTGTTCCTTTTTCACAAGGCGTTCTGTCCTGCATGAATGTATGTACGTGGGTGTGTGTGGGCCGATGATAATTCACATCATGTAATCCCGGCACATCAAGACAGATCTCTTGGTTGACCTGTGGCTTATTCCTATACATGTGCCCACAAAGAACAATGGCATTAGTGTGACATCCTAATGTAGGAAACGGCAGTTTATGGAATAGGTTGCTGTTGTTCTATATTAGATACAATACAACACTCAGACTGGTTTGATGACAGTGTTTTTTTCCCCCTGAAATTAGTTCCTGCAAAAATGTAGTGGATGCTCTTCTCCAGTGTGTCGCTGTATGGTAATGCCCTCTAAGCTGTTACATTACTGGGCCGGCGAACATCCCCACGTTCTCCTGGTGTTCCTGGAGTGTTTTCTGTGAAACGCTGAGATAACCTTGGTGGTTTTACCCTAATAATTAAAGCAGTGTGTTATGAAGTGCCACTCTATTCTTTATTTATGAGAAAAGCCTGAGAGAGGCATCTGCACAGTAAAGTGATTGTGTTGAAACTATGAGAGTCCTTGATCCGTCACATGAGGATTTGAATTCGCTAGGCTGTTCTGAATATCAATATTGTGCCGCCCCCCGCGAGCCTGCCCGCACCAGTGACACTAGGCCGACAGGAGGCACAACGTTGCCGGCCCCTCCGAGAATTGTCCTGCTTTCAAAATCTTCACGTCTAACAGGAACTCAACACTTTTCAACCCATGTTGTAATGATTCCTATTTACCCAAACATCAGTCAGCAGTATTTTATGGAGGGGGTACCCTTTTATCACCCAAAAATGCCCCCCCCCCATTGGGGACGTGTAGCGACGGTGGCTGGTAGCCAATTGTTTGGAGGATCACACCAGCCGGAAGGTTGTTACATCGAATCCCGAGACAATATGGTTTAACAGATGTTGTTACGTCCTGGAGGAAGGCATTTAACCCTTATTGATCATATTGGCAGCTCCTTGCTGCTGTCAAATGTGTAGGGTTTGGGTTAGACTAGAACTGACAAATATCCCCTCTCCTTTTTGTAAAGAGATTTTAGGCACAGTAGTAGATAATAGGATCATTACTGGCTGATGGGGGAGTGTGAGTGGGCTTATAAGACCCATTTGTATGCTCCCCCTCTAGCGCCTCCAAGAGAAGTGCAGGAACAATGTATTTACAGAGTCTAGATAGCATCGTCAGCTCCAAAAATAGCTAGCTACATAAGTTACAAGCGTTTCAAATGTACCTGACATTATACAATTTGTGGTTCAGATTTTTCCTTTTTGTTTGCCAATCCTGTCTTAGGTCGAGTCCCACCGTAAATGGGGTTGAGTACCGCCCTTGTGTGTATACATGTCTTAAGTTAGTGGAGGTCGGCAATAATGTGGGTAGCACCTATACACGATTAGCAGCAATACTGGAACTCTCGTTTAGCCTATAGCTTGTGCATCAAAGAGTAAAATAGGCAATAGCTAGCTTTTCAGGTCCATATCCACCAATGTACTCCTCAATTTCTTTAATAAGATTAATAATTTTTTTTCTCTAGAGCTGCGTTCCATATAATTTGGATTGCCAACTACACGACGAACAAACCAAAATAAACAAGAGTAAATAATTGTGAAGACACTGTAAAGAAGGTGAATACACAGACAATAACAAACTATTCAGGAAGTACCCCATTTCAAAAAACGTCTTTCCCCAATAACGTTTATAATATAATTAGCATTTTTCTGCCTTTGTGTAATGGACAAATTACAAATGGCTCTTTAAAGCTAGCCATCTAGATAGCTTCTCAATCTCCAAACCTCATAAATCATACCAAGCCATTTCAGGCTATCAATCAAGTTAGAATAGCTTGTCTAACTATCTTAGCTGGCATCTCTGCTTGCAAGGTTGCTAGACACTAGAAACGCAAATTACCAAATGTACTGAACAAGACTGGCATTCCTTTCAATATTATACCTATGTTTTCGCTGAAATGCAGAAAAGCACATTTTGTAAAAAAAAAAAGAAACTGAATTCGGTAGAAGTGCAACACCAGACAACAAGGGATGTTTAGAATTAGGGACACACAATCCCCCCATTTATCTTAGTATCACCACACAAATAGTGGGTGCATAGCACACACCACTAACTCTGTCAAGTAGACAGACCTTTTAAGTCTCTGTAAGGAGCGACGATCAAACATACATCAGTCAAACACAGGCAAAGACACACACACACAAACACCAGCAGAAACCTAATGTTTGAAGACACAAAAAGATGCAAAAACAGAATGTATGAAGACACAAACAGATGCAGAAACCTCCTGTATAAAGAAACATATGCAGAAATCAACAGAACGAAGACATGAACACATGCAGAAACCTATCGTAAGAAGACAGAAACAAACACATGCAGAAACCTACCGTATGAAGACAGAAACAAACACATGCAGAAAACTACCGTATGAATACAGAAACAAACACATGCAGAAACCTACTGTATGAAGACAGAAACCAAAACATGCAGATACCTATTGTACAAAAACATGCAGAAACCTATTGTATGCATCAATAAACAAACAATCCCAAGCTGAGACCTATTGTACAGTACAAACACACAGACAAACACTTAGAAACCTAGTGTATGAAGGCACACGCACACACACAAACACATTCTGAACCTAAAGTGTGAACACACACACACACACAGACATACACATGCAAAAACCATACAAAGAAACAAACACATGCAGGAACCTCATGTATGAGGATACACACAAACACGCACAACAAAACAAATGTATGTGATTGTATCCCAGTATGTACTGTACCACCCACAAACATATCTATTTTTTCTCTTTCTCCCTCTCAAACCCCCTCCCCCTGACACACACACACACACCCACATCTCTCCATTACACTCTCTTCCACACCACCGCCACAACCGCCCCCCACCACCTCCAACGGCAGCGCCAGTGGTTCCCTTGCAGAATGCGGCTACCTAATCCGTCAATCCTGGTGTAATTCTCCCATGCATCAGTGGCACACGTGTGTCAACGACGCCGGTGCCGCCACAAAGACCGGGACCGCGCGCCGGCCGGGGCTTCTGAAGAATCAATTACTCCCTGGGCGGGCGTGTCGGGATGAGGGGGAGACCGCATGCATCCGCTGGGGAATCGTTTTGGAGAGAGGCTGGAAGGGGTTCAAACGCTACTCGAGAGGCAGCCAATCATTGAGCGAGCCGGGGCTTGATTTCGATTGCTTAAGCCCCGACTGAAGAGACGCCGCGATGGAACGCACCCGCCCGGATGCTCCGGTCGGGAAAGATCTCGACTAGGATTTGAACCCGGGTCTTAAGGGACGTGGACGCCCCTGTCAGGCCCATCCACCATAGCCAGGAGGCAGCCCTAATCCCTCATGGTGACGCTAGGCCCCCCTCTCCTCACGTTACCGCGGCGATACACTTCTCAATTCACTGGGCCGAGTTCTCATTAGATTCGCATTAGCTCAGCCACCCTGTGATCAGAAGCACAGGAGAAAACACTGGCTTTACAGGAGGTGCGCAGACAGGGGGCCACGAAGATGGGTGTCATCGACAAAAGAAGTACCTGCATCTCCGGTCGTGATGCTAACAGTCCGCCAAGAACGTCAACTGACTAACGGGCGCTTGCACGCTTGCAGTTGATTTGAAATGAAATACTAATTCATCAGAGTTATATCTATTACAATCCAGTCGCATGTGTCTTTGGATAGAAATGCGGAGGGGAGTGTGTACGCGCGCTTGACTGTGTGAGCGGGTTTGCGTGATCCCGACTTGTGCGCGTTTACTGAGTGCATTGACGTGCGCGTGTGTGTGTGCGGTTATGAGTCGTGTTTGTCAGTGTGGCGAGATAGGCTTAAGCGTAAAAATATGGAGGGAGAAAAGCTTCACCTCTGTCGACACACCTGCCCAGCACACACCCTTCTCTGTCTCACCGAACCGTGAGACGGCAGCGCCGAGAGGCTCGGCACTCAAACATCAATGTGATTACGTGACATTTCGGCGCGCCGTTCAATCAAGCCTGTGTAGCGGTATTAACGCTGTAGCTGTTTTAGGAACTCACAGGCTGGTCTTGGGCACCGTGCGAAAAGCTTTCCACGACAGTTTAGCTTCCTTGCTATGGTTTCACTGTTGAGGATTAGCAAGGTGCGGGCATCGGGAATTTGTCGAAACAAAGGCACTGCGTAAATATTGCTATGGAAAGTTCTAATGACCTGCGCCCTAGCTTATGCCCAAGAAAAGAGCGGTGACATATTAATTCAATCTTGAATACGGAAATAGTGTATTCCTAGATGATCGACAACTGTATTTACAGCTACAAATGTGAATGAAAACATTTTGAAATATTTGTGGTGGGGTGGGTGTTAGGAAATGTTATTAAATTCAAAAAGGTTTAAGAAATTATCTTTATTACCATTTGTTTGTGGTTTTTGTCCACGGATGAGAGAGAGAAAAAATGTGTATCAGTATTACAGACCTCATAGAGAGTGACATTGGCAGAATATTATGAGATGCTAAAATGCTCAAACGCTCCAAGTATCAGAAGTGACATCACTCGGAAGTGTTGTCCTTGAGCTTGGCCACAACAAACTTCCATGTCTCTCTGAGACATTCTGATTTGATCCATAGGGGGCATTTTACAATCAGTTTTGCATAATACTTCTACAACAACTCTCTGAGTGTGGATGATTTTTCATGCGTTTCTTTTTGGAATGGTGGGTGAGAACTGAAAAACACATTTATGCAGGATGTGTTAAATTGTAATTCAGTGATTTTTTTCCCCTGTTGCTCTTCAGTGGACCCCTTGCTGTTTCTCTCACAGGAATCATCCGTACACACATAAGAAGTGTTGATCTTCAGAAAAACGTCATTTCTTTAAATAATGTGTATGTTGTAGTCCAGCGCAAACTACACTGGCCAGAATATTTTCTCTGTTGGACTTTTTGGATTATACATATCATGCCAAGTGTTTCACTTGAATAACATTACGTGAATTACTTTTGAAACACCAATGATAATTTTAATATAAATGTAAAGCCCAGCGATGTACAATATGTCATTGCAATTACAAACAGTGATTTATGAAATTACTCTGAGTTACACATTTTTTATGTACATTTGTAATGCAATAACACAACATTTAATTTGACAAACACAACATATAATTGTGAAGTCAATGCATGGAAGTCTCATTGTAACAGGTACATGACCAGCCAAGTCTTACAATATACATGCTTCAGCTCAATCTTAAATACATATATATCCCAGCGTTCAGCATGTGGCTGTATAATCCAACGGATTCACTACGCTTTGTGTGTCAGGAGGAGGTGGGCAAAGCAAGGGAGGAAGGTGGGGCAACGTTGAGGGGAGGTGAAAAAACAGGGGAGGAGTGTAAGAGTGGTGGGAGAACCAGGGAGGAGGGCGGGGGGTGGCAGTGGTGGGGTGTATCTCGCCGTTAGGTTCGGGGTCCCGGGTCATGAAATGTCCACCCTGATGAGGGAAGGGCGGAGTGCAGGGGAAATCAGAACCTCCCAGTCTTGCCCCTTCAACCACCAACATCCAGACTCCACAGCAATTCAGACTGTTGGAGACACACAGAATCACACCTCACCTCCTCACGCAGACACACACACACACACACACTCTCCCATATACATTTGCAGCTAAATATTCACTGTTATCTACTAGACCCCTCCTATTTGAACATCTATTAATAGCTTATAAAAGCCTGTATTAGCATGTGCAAAGACGCTCCAGACACTATAAATAGGACACGTCCACATCACTGCTGTCGCATTAGAAGCTAACCGCTAAAGCACAGAGAGTTTAAGTGCGAACCGAGCGTGCCTGGTTTATTATGCCTTGTGTGAATAATAAAATACTCTTCCTCCTTGCTGCCTCTCGTCTTCCCTGCCCGCCACTCTCCCCGAGCGGGGCCTCTCTGCTCTCCATACATGGGTGAACTTGGCAGGGGCACTTTGTTTGAACACTGAGTAGATTGCCTTGTATCGTGAATATTTAACTTTCTCTGGCGGACCGGAGCTAACGTAGTTACGGAGAGATTAGGGGCTGGGATGATTACCTGAGGATGGGCTCCAACATTCTCCCTCTATCCTCACCATTCCCCTACACACACACACACACACACATTCACACTTTCTCTGTCTCAATTTTTTCCCCTGCTTATTATTTTATTGGATATCTCTTCTCTCTTTTTTCAGATTTTCTTCTTTAATGATGTTCTCTTTCCTGTCTCCTACTCCTTTATCTCCCCGATTCACTCGGTTTCTCCCCTTCTCTTTATCCCTCCTCCTCTTGTCCTCCTCTTCTTTCTCTCTCGCCGATACTTCTGACCCACCCCATCCCCCATTCCCTTGTGCAGAGGAGAATGACTCCTGGGACAGTGTTGTCTTGTAACGGCGGCAACAAGCAGCGCCTGGAAAGTCGGGCAACTTAAGTCTCTCCTTAAACTGCCTGCTTGTTCCGTCTCCCCTCTTTAAGCAGCTGTACTTTCTCCTCCCCAGTCTCCCCCCTCTCCAATACCTTCCACTCCCCTAAACCTCCCCTCTACTTCGCTCCCAGGTCTATCTACAGCCTGCAGGGGACCACTAGACGTGTGGCCCTGTCTGGGGTCTGGTTCATCTGGAATCATGGCGTTTTGAACAGGCTGACATGGCCAGGGTTTATACTGGGGGTGGGACACTTCCTTGTTCTTGAGGATTTTCCATCAGTTCGACAGGAGGTCTACAGCCAGACAGACCACCACAGCTTTCTCCCATTATTTTTGAAGGAAATTGATTATTGATTGGGAGAACCAGAGAGCTCAATAAAGGATGATTGAAGCGTGTCACTCCTGGAGTATTGACAAAATTGGATTTGAAACACAATTTACATTTGGTTTATAAAAAACTAAACCTCTCACTGTCTCTCTCTGATGAAACTACAGTATATTTGTTTCAACTGAAACGGTGTCTCCCTGATGGAACTAGAGTGTCTTTGTTGCAACTGAAACTCTCACTTTCTATCTCTGATGGAACTCCTGTGTTTCTGTTTCAACTGAAACTATCTCACTGTCTCTCTCAGTGATGGAGAACCTCTTCAGTTTTATTTAGTTTCTTTTACTTTTTCTCTTTCATATTAGACTCCCTGATTCTGTTATTTGACCACTTCCTCTTCCTGCCCATCCTCAGCTTCTCTCTTCCTCTCTTTCACTCTCTCAGTCTCTCCTCAACACCCTCTTCCACTCTCCCACCTGTGCATGGTGTGTGCATCTTGGACGTTCTTGCAGTGTTGACAGGCCCCTCTCATGCGTCGGTCCCTCCAGACAAGCCAAGGTTGGCTTTAATCTCATAATGGTTGAGAGAAGGGCTCCTTAAAGCGAATCAAAATGCATTGACCATGCAGGTCATGAATTATTCAGGTCATATTTGTCATAATACAGCCCCCCCCCAACCCCTCTCGGTTTTACCTCACACCCAGCGCTCACCCCCCTCATCCCTTTGGACCGAGGCTGAAGATTCAGTGATCCAAATCAGGCTCGCTGGCTAGTGCCTCTCAGCGTGACACCAGGAACCAGGCCAGTACCAGTCGCCTTGGCCCGGTTCATTGGAAACCAAACCACTGCATTCCTCCCTGTTTGGCCACTACACAGGCTTGTGAGGTGTGAATGGCGGACGTGGTGACATCATCCTGTCTCCCCGGAGTGCTGTAGTGCCGTAACTGCACCATGGATGAATTATTCATCCATCGATCCACATGTGTGTGCGTGGGTTTTGAGTTTGGGTGCGTGTGTGTGTAAAGTAAATAAGAGCAATCTAAAAGGAAAAGGAGAATCTGAATGACTTTGAGGACAGTGGGATACTGTGTAGTATCTTTGTGTCCAGAATTTACTAAATATTAACCAGTTGAGTCGACCCAGTTCCTAACAGGGTCCAAAAGGTAACCCTGTGGTGACATGTTTTTATGCCATGTGGTGCTGTATCTTAAACGCCAGTGGTTTTCTCCTAGCTTGAGGTTAGTTATGAAACATGTGCCTGTATCTTAGCTGTCATTGCAAAATGAATTATAGATTCATAGCTAACTATGGTTGAATGTCAGGTCCTTCACTCTTATTAAGGTTTGGGATAGGGTTAGACTTATGTTTAGCCATTCATTTAGAGCGGTCAAGTTATGAGTTATGGTTTGGTATTGGTTTGAAAAATACTTCAATATTTGGTTTGAAAAATATTTAAATACTTATGCGAGCTGGAGTCAACAGATTCAACAGTCAGCCTCAATGTCTTAGCTAGCCATAAGCGTATTATATGAAAACAGGCAGTTAGGTTGGCCATGGCGGATGGCATTGATCCTCACCAAGTCTAAAGGTACCTGCAGAATTGGGACCTCCTGGAGTGTTCACTGGGAAAATTAACGGAGAATTTCCAAAGGCCCTTTCAGTGCGTGGCGTAACGGTTACATCAGAAGTCATTGCGGGGGCAATTATCCGAAAGTTTCAAAGGAAGTCCATTAACAGCTGAGTTTCTGGTTATCGTACCCTCTAAACAAGGTTTACCCATTGCCTTTGGCTGGTCTGGCTAATGCTAAACACACTGTGAGTGGGTTGCGGTGGGGTGTGTGTGTGTGTGTGTGTGTAGCCGGGCTGGCTGGTATGTTTACTCAGCCCCTCTGTCCTGCCCTGATACTAATTGGCTCCACTGCCTCACACCCCTCCACACCCTCCACACAGGCACAGAGTCTCCCCCTCGACCCTTCCTCCCCTCCCCTCCCCACACCACATTTAGGGGGTCTTGATTGATCCCCATCCCCCGTCCCCGGCTCTTCACCCTGGCCGAGCGGGGGCTCGGCGGGCCAGCTGCTCCTGGAGCTGGGTGCGGGACATCCAACGTGTGCGCTGGTGAGCATCTCCAAAGCCAGACATAGCCCAGACTGGTAAATATTATCGCACACTGCTCATCCTAGCTTAGAGAATTCCAGTTTCATGAATTGATCTTAAGCTAGGTGGAATGACCACACTACTCCGTAGTAATAGGTACAACCCATTCAGCGTAGCGCCCATTCAGCGTAAAAGAACGAAGAGAAAAAACGAATATTAATAGTTAATATTAGTTGACTATATTGACCTCATGTAAGTCAACGACTGACTAAGGTATTAGGACAGGAGGTGGTTCAAAGTCGTCAGATTGAGCTACTTTATTAAAATGACGTGGGAACAGCATTTCTAAGCAGGTTTTTAGCCCAATGGGTTGCTTTTTGTTCAACTGAATACTTCACTGAAATCCTCAAATAAAGGTCCACTGCTGACTATTGCAGAGTCGAGTAGGTCCACTGCTGACTATTGCAGAGTCGAGTAGGTCCACTGCTGACTATTGCAGAGTAGAAGAAACTAATTAAGTAATAAAATGTATTCTATATCATTTGTGACCAAGCCTATTTTTGGTCAGTTATAAAAGCAAATTTCCCACAATGCCATGCTTTTTTGACGTTCCGAGTTCCGTTCCTAAAAATGTAAACACGTTCCTACGGGTCTGAAACAATTGCCTGCTGTTTTAAAGCTTATTTTCCTCAAATTCTACGCATCATACTATCTATCGTATGTTATCATATATTGACTGGGTACACCAAATAAGCCCCACACTCTGTTTTGTGTTCAGAAATTGACTTTAAACTGACTCGTTCAAGACAGGGCAGGTGTTCGAAATGATTTATCCAGAGTTCAAAGCAAGTGAGAATAATAATAATAATAATAATAACACATGAGAAAATCAGGTTGTGCCCAATTCAGCGAGCGCCCGTCTCTCGGGCACCCCCGTCAGCTGGGGGAGAGGGCGGAGGCTGTGCTGCCGTGGGCCTGGTGCTTTCTGCGGGGCTAAAACTGCCATGCTCTTTTCACGTGACACATCATGCACCTGCGACTGACCGTTACAGCGTAGGGTCTCAAAGTAGGACAGTCAATTACATGTCGCGTCAATACATTGTACTCAACGACATCAACAACTCTGTTAGACCGTTACGCATGTGACAGTGAAATGGACCCAAGGACAACTTGAGCTGACAGCCTTGGAGCGTCGGCCATGTCGGGATTAAAGAAAGTATAGAGAGAGCCATGAATAATAGAATAGTAAACCCTTATATCCACACAAAGCTGGAGAGCGGAAGAACACAGTGGACGGCTCCGTGTTTGTCTAGGATTTAGTGATTTGAGTTGAAAATGTTTGGTGCCAAATATGATGTTAATTATTAATGCGAATGAAAAATGATGTTATGGTTTGAATCCTTTACAATTCTATTGTCTATCAAACAGAGGGTTTAAGTGTTTGAGTGACAAGACAAGGAACATTTGCCACATTTTTCATGTTCTGTTTATTTGAAATCCTTTGTTGCATTAATCTCATTGTTACATTGGCCCCGCCCCCTCTGTCATCACCGAACACAGCTTCCATGTCAAACAAACACAAAGATATGGATCTAAAATGTTATTGTACAACTTTTTAAGGGAGGCAGATATCAAGTCCTCCAGAAGTTAATGAGGGATTTCTCTAAACCAGATAATTACATCTGTGTTTAACCGTCTGTGCTAGTCTATCCCTGTGAACATCCCATGACTCTCTGAGCCAATGTAAATGTGTCAGCGGCTAAATTCAAATATTATAGTAATTATAGTTGTTCTTCCTGAGTCCACTGGGTGGCTAATTCAATGTGCAACAACAAGTTAAAACCATCCAAAACGCTGCCAACTTGCGGACCCAATATGGCGTTTTAACCCTGTCCTTTTGGCTGCCCTTCCCCTCCATTTGTGCTTCTCTACCCGTGAGCATCGCTGTTTTGACTTTTGCTGCACAAACAGTTGCTTCACTCCCTTTTTTGTCAGACATTAGGAAACGCGCAGGTACAGCATCGCCTCGGATTAACCCGTTACTTTCAAAAAAGGACGTAGCACTTCTAAACGGCCGCGGTCAGCATAGCTGTGCAGTGTTCTCAATCCTCCAGGAGCAGCCAGCAGGAGTCCACAAAACAAAAAACACCCACTTTAGTGAACGCATCCCAGGACCTTGCTAAGGCATTAGCATGGGGAAGTTAGCACTTAGACATCCAAGTGTAACACATGCATTGCAGCAATCAGGTTGTCTTTTAAGTATTTCTTGCCACGCTAGATTTTGAATGAGGCCTAGTAAACTTGCTGGCTAATGTGATGTTGTGCCTTGACTAGCATTTGCGCCAGATCTTGTGTTGGGCTCAGCACATATCACCATTAATGTGAAGCCCCGTTTACACCACTCCATTATCAGCGCATGGGGATTATTTCTTTAACCTGCCCTGATGCTAACCTTGTGTCTTAAAGTGCAAGGAGGGCTGTGATCCACAGATCTGGACAATATCTTACTATTGCCGGCAATATTACCTCCAAAATATTCATGAGTGCCTTGATTGCTTCTTATTTCGTAGCTTAAGTGCTTTAGGATTACAAAGATCATGATTTGTTCAATTCAAAATGCCTCCTTGAAGAATATCTACTCCTTTAGCTGACAACATCAAGATACACTTTCTAGACTCTGATGTCAGGAGGACTTGACGTCAGGTGTCAGACGGACTATAATTTCTGATTGTGAATGAGGGAAGGCACATACATGAGCGTTGACTGACAGGAGACTAACTAATCCTTGAAGTTTTGGTTTTTGTGATCATAGGTAGGCCTAGCAACAAGATTAGCACAACAGTGAACAGCCAACGTATGTAACAGCCCAAATAAGTTTTCAAACAAACTACTTTAAGGCACCTACACTGGATATGCTCGTTAATGTACATCATTTTTCAACATTTGTACAAGGGGTAAAAACAGTTTTTAGTGAATTGGAGATGAATCACTTTTTTAGAGGTATGTAGCAGATGCACCAGCTGACGTTCTCATCAAACCAGGTCTTACCACGTTTACCAGTGAAAAATAATTGATCTAGTTAGATGGATACATGTGTGTGAATAATATGTGAATATATGCATACCTATGAAGCTAGGTAGTGCTTTATTTTCCACACACATTTGTGTATTTTCTTGCTATGGTCAATGTCCACCGTCCGCCTGGGGTGTGACAGCTGGAATAGGCTGATGCAGGGAACTTGGTGACTCGCTTCTGACTGAGTATAAAGCCCTTAAGGTTGATTTGGCACTAGTGTGTATTTAATGTAATGCTTGATAAGGACTTATTCTTCCACGTCTGGTGGCTAGCTCAGGCCCCATAGAGTTTCATTCCCTTTAAAGGTGGAGAGCAGCCACGTACAGCCTGAGGGGCCACTTACAGACGTATGAATATGCCCCTTCCCAGACACAAAGAGATGCCACTTTAGACACCTGCAAACACACAGACACACAATGGTGGCGCACGTGCTAGCCAACCCTCTCGTGCGCGTAGGAAGAAATGTGTGCACACACGAGCACACGTGCGAATGCAAAGGGACACACGAAAAACAAGCGCAGACACTTCGGACGCAAGCGAGACTAGGCAAGGTGTCTCCTGCTCGCGCGACCTCAGCCGGAAGCTCGCGTCGCCACGCACGGCAGCACGCACACACACACACATGGCAGTACACACACACAGCAGCACGCACACACACACACGGCAGCACGCACACACGGCAGCACGCACGCACACACATGGCAGCACGCACACACACACACGGCAGCACACACACACGGCAGCACGCACACACACACACGGCAGCACACACACACGGCAGCACACACACGCACAGACCCTCACCTTAATTGGCCCGCCGAGCGTCTCGACGAAAGCCTTTGAGAGAGAGGATGAGAGAGGGGGGGGGGTAAAGAGAGAGGAGGGTAGAGGCGGAAAGAGAGAGTTAGGGAGGCTCAGTCTGTCTTTTGGGGTGTAATTACAGATGCAGATGCGCGTTGCCACTTGCAACATGGCTGAATTCATTTCCATCCTCCCTGCCCTTCCCTCCTCGCCCCTGGGGAGACGCCGACAGGGAGGAGGGCTGGAGGGGTGGGGGGATATCTGGGAATCTGCATAACAAGCCAGTAGGAGGGAGAGTTGGAGAGAGAGGGGAATGGACAAGGAGATAAAATACAGGGAGTGGAAGAGAGATGAGAAGTTGGGAAGGAGAAGGGAAGCCAGTGGAGAGAAAGAGGGATAAGCCATTGTGAGGAGATGCAACACAGGATGGAGAGAATACATTTACCTGACTGAGAGAAGATGCAGAAAGAGTAGATTGGATGGGTCACAATAAAGACTTTCCATCTTGACTTCCTGTTTCCCCCATTCAATCAGTCATATAAAAGGGCCAGTGTGCAACTATTTAATTTCTCCCAGTCCTCCATTGGACCGGAGGAGGTAGCAGTGACAGCTCTTGACCACCAGGGGCTTACCACTCGCTGGCGCTCTGTGTGTGTTCATGTGTGTGCGCGCAAGTTTGTGTGTCTCAGCCCGTGTCTGTGCGCGTGCGTACCCCTGCACGTGCACACACACACACCCAAACACACAGTTCATCCCCCTGTAGGCTGACCTGGCTTCCCTCCTCTTCCCTTTGCCAGCCAGAGAGGAGAGGAGAGCCAGCCAGACCGATTAATTATCTCTGTGCTAATTGAATGTAAAGGGACTCTACTGGGAAGGCTCATTAAATTGATGCAGCGTTTGTTTGTCTCCACTGTTTATCTATCCGCGGCTAAGAGATTCATTGCAAAACATTTCAGATCTGGCAACACGCGACACATTCACGGATGAATGTTGCCATGTAAGTGTTCCAGAAAAAGGGGATTGAACTGAAATATTACAATACATCTTGAAAAGGCACTAATTACAATGTGTGCGTATGAGCACGTGCCTTGAAAGCATAGCTTATTTTATGCTACGTCAGTGATGTCACAGTTTGTGTCGTGTAACACTTTCATTGTATTGCTTCGTAACACATCATTCAAAGGAACAATTGTCATGTCACCCTAGAACTATACAGAAAAAATGTAACATTAATGACTCAACATGACAAGAACATGGGTAAATATATAAATAAATAAAAACACTTTCTTGTACTGTTCAACCAATCCAGGGTCCATCGTTGGTTTGATTCCCACTTTGGGGGTGGGGGGTGCAGTAGGAACAATCTGTGTGCAGTCATTACTGTAGGGCTCCTGAGTAATAGCACACGTTTAATTACTGACATAAGGAAATATGTTGCTCCCCAGTCTAATAGCAAAAAGGTTAATCGTCAATCTGCCACAACCTTTTTGGATCAGCTTTTCGAAAACAAAACCGCATGTACAACCTCTAAAACAAAACGTCACTTGTTCTTTAACCAATAAAATAAAAAAAGCCAAATCAATTCAAACCCGCATGTTGTCTCATTGTTACTAAATATGAACCTTGTGGCACAGTGGAAAAATGTATGTACTAAATGAAATCCTAAAATAATTATTGTATAATCTTGACATTGCGCCCTGTCTTTGTACATTACTGAATGTAGTTAGCCAATTATATAGTTGGTTCTGGACCAATAGAAGGCTGGTGTGTAGAGACGGGGCGTGCCCTCATGGCTACCCCTAGAAGACTGAGACAGTTGCCAGCTTCCTCCCTATAGAGCGCTGGAGCAAAACTGATTCATGGAATGCATGCAAGTTCACTACACAATAAATGTAAATGAAGTACCAGTCAGAAGTTTGGACACACCTACACATTTTTGGGAATTTCTTTATTTTTACTATTTTCCACATTGTAGAATAATAGTGAAGTGATGTAGAATATTAGTGAACCACGTAACCCAAAAAGTTTTCATATTTTAGATTCTTCTATCCTTCTCCTTGAAACAGCTGTGCAAGCACTTTTTGCATTCTCTCGACCAGCTTCATGAGTTAGTTAATTACCAGAATGCTTTCAATTAACAAGTGTGCCTTGTTAATTTGTGAAATGTATTTTCTTTTTATGGTGTTTCAGCCAATCTGTCGTGTTGTAGAACGGTGGGGTCAGTATACAGAAGACCATCATGTCCAAACTGTAGTAATACTCATTTCTAATAACAGACACATCTCAACATACACTGTTCAGAGAAGAGAGAAAACATTTATCAAATTGCTGTAAGGAAATTATTATTGATGGACACCAACATGATGAGACTTGCTTAGGCCAAGAAAAACCAAAAAATTATATTAGACGGATGAATGGATGATCTCTGCTTGTGAGGTTCCCACCAAGTGGAGGATCCGTGAAGGTGTGGGGCTGCTTTGCTGGTCTGTGACATTTGAACTACTGCAGCTCAATAGTAACACCACAGTACAAAAATCAATAACATTGCTATGTCTGCCTAAAAGTCAAATCACATTACTGTTTTTTATTTAGTTTGGGAGACCTGACATCCTGTCACAATATTATTTTTAAATTATCTAATTATTTGCTTTTTATATGTTATGTGAATATATGATGCCTTAATTGTTTATGAAAATATTGTGTTAACATTGGTGTAGCAAGTTAAATATATGTATAATGAATCACAATCAGAACTGAGAAACATATTTATAGTTATCCCCTCACCCAATCCGTTTAGCTAGTGTGTTTCGAGCAAAAGCTCTTTAAATATATTTATGGACAGGTATGATTTAAAAAACAACACGTAACAGCTTAATAATATCTCAGGATCAGTGTTCATTGAACTCAAGGGAAACTAAAACGGCTGTGCATACTCTATAAAATACTAAATATAATTGCTGAATGATCTGTGGTATGAATGTTTAAACACAATTTCAGAAGTTAGTTTGGAAAAAACTAATGAAGTGCCTCATAAACCAGAATAAACAGTACAGTTTTCTATTGAACTTGATTTTTTTAGTTTAGGACTAGTCTAATTTCATGTCGGTATAAGCACAGTCACATGCACGCATACCCACAGACGCACACACACACACCCAGTAACATTCACTCAGTCACAAGCACTTAAACTAGATTATTTTAGTCCAGGACTAGTCTTATTCCATGTCTGTGAAACCAGCCTAGTGGGTATGCTCATATAACTGTGACATGAAAGCTGCATAGCGTCATAAACCCATAACTGCTGTATTGATAATAAGCAGGTATCACATTCATGGCTTTGATGCATAACCATATTGTATCCTTGAATGACCATTGTTAACACCTTGGGACTGACAACAGGTTAATGCATCAGTTCAATCACAGTCTGAGTGAAGGCATTTTATACATTCAGTCTACTGGTATTTAATCAGGCAAGTTCAGACAACCTGATAAAACAGCGTCTACACCAGTATTTTTTATAATAAAACCTACCAGCATTGTTTGTTTAATGAAGGGGCAAAGACATACAAAGTAAAAAACATCAACAATGAAGGGTAACATAGCTCACATACACATGAACACACACACAAACACACACATGTTGTTGTATTATCCTAGCACATAAATCTAACCCTAGCCTACTGGAAATTGCCCTATCCCTAATTCTAAACAAAACCTCAAATTATACCTGTCCCTAAACCTTAGCCCTAAGCCTAAATATGGTCTCCACTAGGTTTGCTATCCATGTGAGGACATTTGTTCCCTCCAGGACAGTAAAACATGTTCATACACATATACACAGACAGCCATGCAGCTCCTGAATATCATATAAATAGAACTAATGCATATTATAATAAACGCAAAGCAGTTTACATGTGACGTTGAGGGTCCCAGTTTTCAACATTAGACATCGTTTCAGTGCTGTCCAGGGTAAAGGCATATCCATGGCACTCTTAGACACACACTCAAATGCACTCACACACACACTCACCAAGTCATATTCACATATACCCACAGAAACACACACTCACACAATCAAATCCACCCAGTCACATTCACATGTAAACCACAGAAACACACACACCCAGTCATTTTCAAACAGGTATATGTACAGGTAATAGTGATACATGACACTGACAATCGTGACACATAAAACACTTCATTGTGACACATGACACTGATTTTAGTGACACATGCCGCTGACAATTTGACAAATGACTCTGACGAAAGTGACACATGACACTGATGATAGTGACACATGACACAGACAATAGGTCCATATAGCACTATCCATATTGACACATGACACTGACAATAGTGCCACATGACAATGACAATAGAAACACATGACACTAAAAATAGTAACTTGTGACAATGACAAAAATGACACTTAACACTGACAATAGTGACACATGACACTAAGAGTGGTAACTTGTGAAACGGAAAATAGTGACACATGACACAGACAATGGAATCATGTGAGACTGACAGTTTTTAAACTGCACTGACAATAGTGACCCATGACACAGACAATAGTAACATGTGACACTGACAATAGTGACACATAACACTGACAATAGTGATGCATGACACAGATGATAGTGACACATGACAGTGAGATAGTGACACATGACACTGACAAAAGTGACACATGACACTGACAAAAGTGCCACATGACACTGACAATAGTGCCACATGACACTGACAAAATGACACATGACACTGACAAAAGTGCCACATGACAATGACATTAGTAACACTAATGTCATTAGTGTTATCATAGTCATTATATCATATCATTATATCATATCATAGTAACTTGTGACACTGACAATAATTACACTTAACACTGACAATAGTGAAACATGACAATGACATTAGTAACACATGACACTAAAAGTTGTAACTTGTGAAACTGAAAATAGTGATGCATGACACAGACAATGGAATCATGTGACACTGACAATATTCAAACTGCACTGACAATAGTGACACATGACACTGACGATAGTGACCCGTGACACAGACGATAGTGAAATGTGACACTGACAATAGTGACATATTACACTGACAATAGTGAGGCATGACACAGATGATAGTGACACATGACAGAGCTATAGTGACACATTGCACTGACAATAGTGACATATTATACTGACAATAGTGACAAATGTCACTGACGATACTGACCCATGACACAGACGATAGTGACACGTGACACTGACAATAGTGACACATGATGCTGACAATAATGACACATGACACTAATTATAGACAAGCATGGCACTGACAATAGTGAACTTGACACTGACAATAGTGACCTTGACACTGACAATAGTCAGAAATGACACTAACAGTAGTAACAAGTGACACTGACAAAAGTGACACATGACACTGACATTAGTGACACATGACACTGACATTAGTGCCACATGACACTGACTGACGCATGACAATGACAATAGAAACACAAGACACGGACAATCGTGAAACATATTATTGACAACAGCAATGCATGACTCTGACACTCGTCACAAATGACACTGATTATAGTGACACATGACTCTGACAATAGCAACAAGTGACACCAACAATAGCGCCACATCACACTGACTGATGCATAAAACTGACAATAGAGAAACATAACATTGACAACAGTGACGCATGACTCTGACAATCGTTATAAATTACACTGAATTTAGTATCACATGACAATAGTGACAGTGACAACAGTGACACATGACACTGAAAAATAGTGAAGCATGACATTGACACTACCATTGACAATAGTAACACATGACAATGTCAATATTGACACATGACATTGACAATAGTAACACGTGACAGTGACAATAGTCAATAGTGACACATGACTCTAAAATTAGTATAATATGATACTGACAATATTAACACGTAACCCTGAAAATAGTGTCACATGATACTAACAAGATTGATGTACAACACTAACTATTGCGTCAAATGACACTGACAATAGTAACACACGACACTGACAATTGTGATTCGGGGACGTTGTTAATGGCAATGTTTTCTTCGGGAAACTTGGCTAAGCTTCATTTGATGGTTTCACTGGTGGACTTCTGGAGGCCTAAGGACTGGCCACCTTGGTCTTTGGGAATGTAAGGAACGTTCTGGAGAATGAATGGAACTGGGGAGAATGTAAGGAACTGGGCATAATGTGAGGAACTGGGCCGAATGTGAGGAACTGGGGAAAATGTAAGGAACTGGGGAGAATGTAAAGAAGTGGTGAGAATGTAAGAAACTGGGGATAATGTGAAGAACTTTGGAGATTGTTAAGAACTGGGGAGAATTTAAGGAACTGGGGCGAATGTAAGGAACTGGGGAAAATTAGGGAGGCAAGTATATTGTATCACTCCGCTTTAAAGTTACTGCTTTTGTCTTTTGCTTTAGTTTTGAAGTGGTTATAATTATGATCCATATCAGTTTACGAGTGGTTCTTAATATCTGTACCACTACCTGCCTGCTCTGGAAATAGTTTAAGAAATCCACCAGCCAAGTCTCCTATCTCCCTTTCCTTTGTCAGTTTTCCTCTGCGGCAAGTCAATGATATTCCTATGAGTTTGCGATTAGGAGCGCATTCAGGCCTAGGGGCCATTGTTGGGCTGTGAAAGGCCAAAACGGAGACTGAGGCCCATTCCCCACATGCTTGCACACACATAATGGCCATTTCACAGCTCTTCTGGGGGTAATGGAGCTCTGGCCCCCGCCGATCGAGATGGATCGCTCCCAGATGGAGATGAAATGGGTGATCTGGTTAGATGGACGATGGCTGTAGAGTGGTGTTGAGGGGTGCAGGGGAACGACATCCCAACTTAGCACTGGTTTCATTTGCATATTGCATTTCTAGAGAGAAGAGGGAGGTAGGCCATTGATTCAGAGGATGGCCTGCTTGTCACAGCTGAGGCTTTAGGGGTGAGAAATGGAGGAGGGGTGGAGAGAGAGAAGAACAGAGAAATGGGAGAACAAACAAATAAAAAGATTGAAAGCGGAAGAGGGCAGAAGAATGGGGAAAAAATAAAATGTTTTTTTTGCTGATCCTCAGGCAGTCATTATGGCCGGTTATCTATCTGCCATATCCTCCTGCCCGGCAACGCTGTCTGAATTAAACAAAACCTTTGTAGCATCTTTAATATATCGTTGGTATTTAGGCTTCGACCATTCACACAACGTCTGTCTGACATTATAAATGGCGGGCGGTTGATAAGTCGATATTTTCCGATTGGACCATGTCCGGTGACTGGCTAAAGGTCATGGAGTTGTGTGAACCATGATTGTTTTTGTGCTGCGAACGCTCAAGTTCTGGCCTATCACAGTCTTTGGATTGCCTTTACACTGGCTGTGTTGTTCTGATGTTTTCTCCCCGAAATGTCCTCCTGGCCAATCACATCAGATCTTTTCCCGTAAGACCTCTTTCAGAGTTTATCGGATTTATCAAAATACCAACTAAACAAAAAATCTTAATTGGACAGGTTTTTTTAAAATTCTTAAACTTGGCAATTTAACCTGAGATCTACTTGCATTTCTGACCTCATTCCTCTCCGCCTGCTTTACATTACATATAGAAGTTACATATTGCAAATTTTGATTATTTCTTGGCTAAAGAGCTGATCTGTTGGAAATCTGTTAAAAATAAAACAGTTACAGTTTTTCATATTTTCAAAAAAGTTGTCTTGGCCAAAGTTGTCATTGGATGCTGACAGCTAGATAGCTACATACTATTATAGTAGCGAGTACTACTACCAAATAACATTTACTAACCAACTGTGGTTATCTCCATATGCCATTAGTGATTAGTTAGCTACCTTACTACTAAGTTACTTATTGCTAACTACTGACATACAGAAGTGGCGTTTTTCTCGCACTATAAGTGATACATTTACTGTTTTTATTGTTGCTATACCTGGTTGCATACTAATAATTGATGACTTGAACTTAGAATGTAACTGCCAAAATGTTGTTCACAATTGTAAACAGGTCCCTACACATAACAAAGTTTGTATTCACACAACAATTTCAACATTGCATATGCGAGTGTAATGCTGTGTATACGAATCGTGGTTTGCAAACAGGGATTTGATGCTGTGTATTTACGGATCACGGTATATGTGTGTGGATTGTATGATGTGAATACACACATTTTGCCGGTGTTCTATTTCCATCAGTGCCCTTCCTTACAGGCTGCAACTGCACAAGGCTGCTTGTGTACATTCCAAAAATGCCAAAGCAAATGCTATAAAAATGTTGGCCAAATCAGATCTGATTGAATAGGGCCCTGACAATTTCCAAATTAAAGCGTTGGTTCATCCAGCCACAACATGAAAGCACAAGCCGAAAACCCACTGTAAACAACTGGTTGAATCCCAGTCTTTGAGTCTCCCCATAACCTTGTATGGGCAAGTGAGTGTTGGGAACACATCCTATTCAATAGGACTCTTATCCTTCTAATTAGTGATCATTCCTTTCCACAGATCATTCCACAGATGTAGTTGAGTGTGCTCGGTCCCCACTGCTTAAAAACACACTTTAATCTTTGATACCCATTCAACGTTTAATACAAAGCATTCAACATTCAATACAGATAACTCAGCCTTTCTAATCTACTGACAGGGGCTATTAGGTGTAATTGTTCTGCCAGTGCGTCTTTTATGGTGTACCCATGTTCTTCTCAGACGCGGGCAATCTACCTTACGTGTACCTCAGAGCCGGAAGATGCAAATGTGTTTGTTCGTCACCTCCTCCTACTCCTCCATCTGCATTGGGTGTGTGTGGGCGTGTGACACCAACCCTTGTCTCCTTATGTCTTCAAAGGCGTTGAGTGCTGCCCCCCCCCCCAACACACTCCTCTCCCTCTCCTTTGTCTTAGTGTTCCATATTTAATGGGGTGGCTTGAATGCTGAGGAGAGGAGAAGGTTGGGAGGAGGTGAAGAGGAGGAGGGGGAGGTACCAGGGCCTGGAGTCCCAGTGTCTGATACAGAGATGAAGTGTCACCCTCACTCTCCAATTCTCTGTCTCTCTCTCTCTCTCCTCTCTCTCCCTTTCTCTGTCTCTCTCTGTGGCCCTTTCAAGAAGAATCCCTGAGCATCAGATCAAAGGAAGCCATTGATGCCCCTATTCTGTTGGGGAGATGGAGGGTCGCTATGGCACCCCACTGACACACGCCACCGCCCCTACCAGTTCACCCACCTACCCATCCACCTACACCCCACCTGTCCACCTACCCTTGCCCCACTGACAAGGGCACACTGGCCTGGACTTGATGCAGATGGACGAGAGAGGTCTAGAGAGAAGAAAATGCACCCATTTGTCTCATGTTAAAATATCCCCAGGTCCGGCTTGCTCCTTTCTTCACTTATGGTTGTTGCTCTTCTTTTCCCTCCTTCCAGCCCTCCCTCCCCCATTCCACTCTCTCTCTCTCTTTATCTCTCTCTCTTTCCTACACTAAGGGCATCGAGCTCATTGGCGCCTGTCAAACTACGAACCCGATAGTATTGCTCGCTCTCAATCACCCGTTTGTAAAGACCAGGAACACATGTCCACTATTGAACACCAATCAATGATCAATTAAGGGAGCCATTTGTTCAATTAGAGCCAGCACTCCTCCAGGACCCCGGGTTGTCCTGCTATTTGATTCGAAGGACTGCTAGGGAATGGAATGCTTGAATAATTGATCAGGAAGATTCGTGTCAGGTCTTTAGCTAAACACTTATCTTACGAGCCTGTAAGGTTGATCACAGAGGTGTGTCCACTCTTGGTGAAATCCTATACCAGTAAAATGCTTTACTGTAGGCGAGAGAGAAAGAAAAAGAAAGGAGACGTTTGATGGGCTGTTCAATGTTGATTAATCATAATGTTTAGGGTTGTTAGAGACCAACTACTTGATGGACTACTCAACATTAACCGCTGATGGTTTGTGGGAATACAGAATTGCTGACTATTTGCCAATCTAAACGTTGGTAGAGGCTTGCTGTGTGTCTGTGTGAAACAACCGGCCTTCAGTTGTCCCTGGTCCCTCAGGACGTCTCTGGCGAAGGGGAAACGTAGAAACTTCCTGATCTCCTCACAACATCGCCCCCCCCGCCCCCCTGTGTAACACCCTGCCCCACCTGTGTAACACCCTGCCCCCCATGTGTAACACCCTGCACCCCCTGTGTAACACCCTGCCCCCACTGTGTAACACGCTGCCCCCACTGTGTAACACCCTGCCCCCACTGTGTAA
>JACXGK010001847.1:9591-62721 GCA_016801125.1 Novumbra hubbsi
GTCTCTGTATAGTTCGGTATCTCCCTGTCTCTGTATAGCTCGGTATCTTCCTGTCTCTCTCTATTTCTATCTCTATGTATCTGTCTCTCAGTCTCTCTACTTCTCTTTATATACATCTCTCCACTTCTCCCTATATATCTCTGTCTCTCAGTCTCTCTATTCCTCTCTATATACATATCTCTATCTTTCCACTTCTCTCTATATATCTCTGTCTCTCAGTCTCTCTATTCCTCTCTATATACATATCTCTATCTTTCCACTTCTCTCTATATATCTCTGTCTCTCAGTCTCTCTATTCCTCTATATACATATCTCTATCTTTCCACTTCTCTCTATATATCTCTGTCTCTCAGTCTCTCTACTCCTCTCTATATATCTCTGTCTCTCAGTCTCTATTCCTCTCTATATACATATCTCTATCTCTCCACTTCTCTCTCTATATCTCTGTCTCCTTATCTCTCCCTGACATCAGCAGCAGCAGAACCACCAAACAAATCGAGCTATCTACCCCCCCCCCCCCCCTCCCCTTCTTTGTCTAAAAACTCCTGGAGCTGCTCCAGCGTCAGAAATTATTCATATCTTTACTGGCTAGATAAAAGTATTTGACAAAAACAGTGGCTAGTTATTGTTACGCTGCTGCAGATCATCGTCAGAGAGGAAGGGCAGAATTAAATGACGTACTATGGACCAATGTGGTGAATGCATATTCATAGAAATCTAATATACATCTCAAATGACTCCCTATTCCCTATGTAGTGCTTTAGTTTGGACCCATTCCCATAGGGGAGACAGTTAATGACGCAGCCATGAAAATACAAGTACTTTTTAAATATTTCTATATAAATAATATATCATACAAACATGGCCTCTGTTCTTGTGTCAACCATACCTGCCCTGTTCCATGCTATCCTAGGCCAGATGTTTAAAATAGAATTGAAAACAAACATGACCACGCCCGTTGTCCCATTAACACACCTGGCATGTCCCCACAAAGAGATCCGACTAGAGCACGGAGGACGAATAGACCCATACCTGGCCTGTTCCATCGAGTCCTTGCCCAAGTAGGTGACCCAGTAGACCAGGTTGAAGAGCGCGAAGGCCAGAGGGAACAGGATGCGGGAGTACTGGTCGATGGGGCTGGTGCCCGCCAGGGCTGGCACGGGGGGCACAGCAGAGCCCGACTGCAGGAAGTAAGGCAATGGTGGGCCGCTGTCGATCTCACTCTGGGCTATGGAGTTGTACCTCCTCTTCACACCTCCCCTTTCCGACGGGGGCTGTGGGGGTTGGGCGGAGACATGGGCGGAGACATGGGCGGAGACATGGGCGGGGACATGGGCGGGGACATGGGCGGAGACATGGGCCGAGACATGGGCGGGGACATGGGCGGGGACATGGGCGGAGACATGGGCGGAGACATGGGCGGGGAGAACGGGGAACAGGAATCGTTAGCGGCCGTTTGGCGGGTGGATCTCTATCCTGCTCTGTAATATCCGAACTATCTAACAATCAATCTAATGGAATGCAATGACCCTGGGCGGAGGATCGGGATTCATGCAGCATGAATCATGTGGTACACAATGTTCACAGGACCAACCATTACAGGGAGGGATTAGATGCGTGTTTGTGTGTGTTCTTATGGTTTGACGCTGTATTTAAAACATGTATGCCCACGGGAGATCCCTTTCCAGATGTGCTAAGAGTGCACCACATTACGTGTCGTTTCCAATGGGCCATGTAGATCACAGCACTTGTGAGTGTGCTCCAAACGGCACCCTGGCTCTAGTCAAAAGCTGTGCACTACGCAGGGAACGGGATGCAATTTGGGATTCAGACAGTTTGATCGGACTGGGAGGGGCTTCGCTTGGTAGCGTAGCTAGCTGTGCTCCGTTCACTCTCACGCTGGCTTGGGCTATTTTTAAATCATCTAACCCTAACAATACTAACACGTGAGCCTGCTCTCAAGGGATGTCGACCTACCATGCACTGCAGATAACGTAATCAGCATAAAACATAAGGATGGTAGCATGATATGTGTATGCATTTAAGGACTTGTTTTACTTGTTTTAATATACTTAAATATATATATAAAAACCTAGTAAGGTTAGGGTTAACATTGCTTAATTTGTCATTGTCATTTATATAGTTCGACATATGTGCGGGTGTGGTAACTGATTTGTACATGTGTGTATGTTTTAGTTTTATAGTTCAAATAAGTAGGATACTAAAAAAGTACAGGACCTTTTTTGCATGGGGAAATAGTTACAGATTTGACCACAAGGATACTTGAGGTCCAATCTCATTAATTAATAAAGGAAACCCAGTTTAAGAAATCACACAAAAACTACTTATGCAATTAAAATGCACAGAAAAGCAAGTTCCATTTTTAGGTAAAAGTTGGTTCATCCCCACCTTCACCTAAATTGGCTAAAATTAGGTGCACTAAAATAGTTACAAATGTTTAGACAAATCGGGTACGAATCATTTGACATCTGTCAAAATGCTGAAGCTGAAACATAATGTGAAAATGCTTTTCTGTTCTAGTACATGTTTGCAAAGTATCTTCGATTGTCATTTCTGAACTGAGGTCATCCTTTATCTTTCATTAGATTTCACTCGAAGATCATGTTTCACACAATGTTAGATCAATGTGTTCAAATATGTCTAAAATAGGAAAATGTCCCAGGGGAAGTCCCATTCCATCCGTGAACAACTTACGGACAAATTGCTCTCGTCCTCTTCCGCATCATAACCTGCGAGGACTTCCAGACTTTTCTGCACACCCTTCTGCTCCTTCAGACGTTTGGCCTGCAGTGTGGCAAAGTAGTTGACGGCTGCAAACTCGATGAGCGCAGACGCCACGAAGGCGAAGCACACGGCGATGAACCAGTCCATGGCTGTGGCGTACGCCACCTTGGGCAAGGACTGGCGGGCACTGATGCTGAGGGTTGTCATGGTGAGAACCGTTGTGATGCCTGTCGGTAATGAGAGCGGGGAGAACACCGTGAGAATGTCCCGGTGCTTGGACCGGGATACGGTTCCAATTACAAATGGTCATTGTGGTAAACGCAGAAGGGGGCCAAGGAAGACATGTTGGACAGCGGGTACCCAAAGACTTGTCTCGCAGATGTGCGAGACAATAAAGAATATGTGGATCCAATACCTCATCGATGGCCCTTAATTACATCACAATTACATCCTTCCATAATTACATTTTTTTGCGGCACCTCTAGAAATATACAATATATTTTATCATAGCTATATAACCACCTGAAAAAGGGGTACCTCTATTTGATAACATAATTATACCATAAATACCAATAAATGGGTACCTCTCTATTTAGAACAATATCATAGCTACATGAGGTAATGGGGTTACCTCTACAACAATGACATACAAACATGTAATCTATCAAATACTTCAAACTGAATATAAAAGGTGTACTTGACTACTAGTACTCCCAGGCTACCCGTCTTTAATTAGGAGACCAAAAAAGCTAAGCTGAGACATATTGGTCCAGGTGTCCTTACCTGATGGTATGATGTCATAACAGGTTATAACACCCGCAGCGTAGGACACACACTGCCTGTGACCTGGGAGGGGACGGGGGGAGAGAGAGACCCAGTGCCCGAGCGCATGTTGTCATACCTGCAACAGTGCGCGCAGGAACCGACTCTTTGTTGATCCAGAAGGCTACCTGGCTCAGCATCACCACCATTATCAGAGGGATGTAGGTCTGAATGAGGTAGTAGCCCAGCTTCCTCTTGAGGAGAAAATGGACGATCATGACGGAGTAGTGACCTAGAAGGCGGACGGGAGAGAGTATCGGTGGCTTCCGCGACAGACAGGGCGAGTGAGAGACGACAGAGCTGCACGAAACGGGGACATACCAACCCGGGGAGGACCGGCACGCAAAGAGAGAAGAGAGTAAAGGAGAGAGAAGGGGAGAAGGGAAGAAGGGGATGGGGGGGGGGGGGGTGTTAATGTCCTTGGGTGCCCTTGAAACTGTCAAGACAGTAGAGAAGCACAGAATGACCGATGTTGTTGGAGACAGTATCTGACTGCCCGCAGACTTTCGACAGTAAAACAGGAAACCCCATCATATCTGACACGACGTGTAGCACATCACATAGGGTCGAGAGCGGGGGGGGGGGGTGTAAGGACAGGAAGGGAGAAAGAATGGAACCGGGGAATGAACAATACCGGGGAATAGGCGATGGAACCACAAAACCAAAACTCTGTCCCCCACTCCATGTGAAGGTAACTGAACCATCCGAGTCTTTGGGAGGGTGAATCATCCTCCTCCGTGTTCATTTCCGGGTTCTACCGGGTCCTCAGTTGGAGGACTACCATTCCTGCTGCCGGGGAAAGACAACCCCTCTCACTCCATTTCATCTCATCGCCCAGTCTCTTTCTCTCTTTCTCTCTCTCTCTTTCTCTCTCGCTCTCTTTCTCATTCTCTCTCTCTCTGTCTCTCTCTTGCCTCTCTCTCACTTTCTCTCTCTCTCTCTCTGTCGTTCTATCTCTCTCTCAGTCCCTCCACATCTCTCTCCTGTCATCTCTTTCTTTCCAGTTTCCCTCTCCACATTTCTAAATCTCCTCTCTCCTCCTTTTCCCTTCCTGTCCTCCCCTCCCTCAAAATTAATTCAGTAGGACCCCGAGCCCCACAGTTGCTCTTTTGAAGCAGACCACATGAATTCAGCCGGACCACTTAATCATCTTACTCGGCAGTTGAAGGAACCCAAGCTCTCAGGACCAAGCTGTTGAAGTGTACTTGCCGGCTTGTGCGGCAAGGAGGGTCCAGTAATGGACACGTTAGTGTTGTAGGTTGCATCCTCAACGGAACCCTAAACCTATGGGTCATGGTCAGAAGTAGGGAATAGGGTGGCATTTGAGGTGCAGGCATAGATTTGGGATGGGGGGATTCTTGTTGCCGGGATGCACTCAGAACACTTTACAATGATTCACCCGGTTCTCATTCCAGAACAGTACATTTAAATAGACATTCCTGGAAAACACCACACTGGTCCATTTTGATATCTATCTAGGCACCTACAGTGAATCTGTACCTTTGTAACAGCATTTCATAATGTACTTTTTTGTAATACTCTGTCATATACTGTAGGTGTCATATAATACATATGTCATATTTTCAACACACACACAAAGCTGCACACAAATGCACACAGGTCCTCACATGTGTAAACTCACATGTTGTTACAGCCTCAAGTCGATTGTTACCTGTGTTGGACTTGAACGTTTCACTGAGCAGCTTATGTCCCATCAGTTCATACTGCAGCAGACTGATAGACTCCTTTGGACAGTCCACAGACGCGTCCAGACCTTTTCTCCAAGTAAAGGCGATCTCACTGTTCGTGTACCCATCTGTACACCAAAAGAATTGCTAAGGATTCTCACGGTGTACAGGAACAATCCTTGGCCAATCACACAGAGCTGGGGATGTAGGGATCTGCTTCTCTCAAACACTCTATTATTGATCTGATTTACTTAGAAAAAAATCATCAGACCAAATTAATTTTCTTTTCAATTGGTGTAGAAAAAGGTGCACACAGAGAAAAACTACTCACAGCTGCCGAATATCAGAGGACAGGAGTGTCCGTCCATGGGAAAATCCATGAGGTTCATTGGACACTCTGCAGAGATGGTAAGTCTGAGAAAACATCGATACGAGCACTGTGTA
The DNA here is from genome assembly GCA_016801125.1 of Novumbra hubbsi. Taxonomy (NCBI): domain Eukaryota; kingdom Metazoa; phylum Chordata; class Actinopteri; order Esociformes; family Umbridae; genus Novumbra; species Novumbra hubbsi. Next base: position 15,291 of record JACXGK010001847.1, read on the forward strand.
AATACTTTTTAAATCTTTGTCATACTCTTAATGAAGAGCAGGATTAATGAAGAGTATGATCAAATATATTTCTATTTATTAAAACGCTCATTCAACTTTTTTTTCCAACATATTGTAATGTTTCTGGAAAAATACAAGGCCATTTTGAATTTGATGGTGGCTACACGTTTCAAAAAAGCTGGGACAGGGGCATGTTTACCACTGAGTTGCATCGCCTCTTCTTTAATAATACTCTGTAAGCGTTTGGGAACTGAGGAGACAAATTGCTATAATTTTAAACAGTTTTCACATTCTATGTTAATTTAGGATTGCAGCTGTTTAACAGTTCGGGTTCTCCTTTGTCTTATTTTATGTCATTCACAAAAATTATTTCATTTTGATTTGTCAGACCCCAGACCAGTTTTTCACTTCACCTCAGTCCATATTAAAGTAGCTCAGTCCCAGAGACGGCAGTTCTGGAACTTGATTATATCTGGTTTCTTCATGGTAGAGTTTAAACCTGCATTTGTGCATGTAGCAATAATGTGTGTCTGAGTGATTTCCACTACAGAATTGTGTTTGTTTTTAATGCAGTGTCGTCAGTGGGCCCGAAGAACACAAGCCGTCCAATATTGTTTTTCAGACTTGTCCCTTGTATACATACATTTCTCTGGATTCTCTGAATCTTTTTATGATATTATGTACTGTAGATTATGTAACTTATGTAGTTGTGAGATGATCCAGCAGGTTGTATTTTAGGATTTTATCTTAAAACAACAATTCCAGATTTTTTTTGCCGTTGTCCCAGCGTTTCTGAAACGTTTTGCTGGCATCATATCATAAGTGGGCAACAATTCTCAGTTTCAACATTTGATATGCTGTCTTTGTACTATTTTCTATTGAATATAGGGTTTAAAATATTTTTTTACCATCTGTTTTTATTTCAATTTGTATGCAGTGTCCCAACTGTCTTGGAAACGGTTAGGGTCAGGGTTAGGGTTAGGGTTGTACACATTTTTATGTTAACTCCCTGCATCGCAACCTGTCAGGAGATCCAATTTCGGCTTTAGTCTAGGTATGCAAAATGTGACTTCTTTCAGAACCCGGATGCTACGGAGAATGGTTCTGGTCTATTCTATAGCACCTCATGGTGTACAGAACCGTCCCGTTCTGCATGATGCGGAACAGCTTGTTGGGAGTGGTCATGTTGTGGACGGTGGACTTCCTGGAGTTCCGGAAAAAAGTGTCGGGCGTCCAGATCTTGTCCACCATCTTGTTGTTGAGACGCAGGATGTCCACAGCGCCGCTGTACTGCAGCCTCTCGTCCACCCAGGTCTGACGGAAGAACATGTCCACTGTGTACTCCTGAGGAGAACATGAAGGCCATAGGTGCAATACATGAATGAACAAAAGAATGGTTCTCGGTCTAGAAAAACCAAATCTGGAAAATAATCTAGATTGTGTAGTCCAGAACAAGGTCAGAAAAGTGCTAATTGCAATGTGCAAGACAAAACCAATGCATGTACATTCTGTATACGTAAATCTTGATTGAGTGTTGAAATAAATCAAGAGAGATTATGAAATGATCATTTGTTTTTATATAACTATATATATATATGTATATATATATATACACCCCTGAATTAATTTGAGCATTGAATTCACCTGACATTTTGATTTAAAAGCCCAAATAAATGTTAAACAATACAGCACCAAATCTGTATTTAGTAAGGTATGTATTTAAACAAACGTCTCAACAGCTACTGTTACATTATGTACGTAACGCTCAACATTTGAATATACATATTACAGTGTGTCTCTTACCATTTCAACATCCGATACAGGCCCAAAGCTGGTAACAAAGATATCCGTTTTTACCTCTGTAACCACACCTAAAAATATTTAGGGAATTTAATTATTGGATCTACAAACCATAATTAATGGTTATTTATTGTAAATAAACAAATCTTGTTTAAACCCAAACAACATCTCTAGTCATTGGTCAGGTAAAATCTCGAAGTAGGCCTAAAAGCCTTAATAGGTTATTATCTTCTGATTTAACGGGAAATAATTACATAAGATGCCAAAAAATAAAAAAATGCGTATAAAGACTACCTCCAGATCCCGGTCTCAAGCGGTTGTCATAGCCGTCTAGAAGTTGATCTAAAATCCGAGTTATGTTTTCACCTGCATAGCTTTCTTGTCCATACACACTGCCAACACTGTAAAGAAATTATTAACATCTCAATTTATGACAACTACCCTGTGAAGGGCAATGCTACAAGGATAATTTTGTGGTGGCCTAAATTTTATCCGCAATATATAACCGCATTTCCAAAAAAGCAAGTTAGGACTACCGTGCAAAGAAGAAAACCACAAATAAACAAGATCCAAAAACATGGGTGACTTGCACATGTGTGAAGGCATTAGTGCTAAACTATATATATATATATATATATACAAACGTTTTGGATCAACATATGCTGCCAACCAGGGAATGCCTGCGACTGGTATCCTCAGTTCATCAATGCTAACAGAGTATTATTCAAAGAAGAGGTAAGGCAACAGAGTGGTGAACGTATCCCTGTCCTAAGATTTTTGAAAGGTGTTACTGGCATCAAATTATTCAAAATAGGCATGTACTGTATTTTTACAAATACGATTGTGTTTCTCAGTCAGAACATTAGATATGTTGTCTTTGTACTATTTTCAACAAAATATATAGGGATAAATGATTTGCATAGTGCATTGTGTTTTTATTTGGATTTAACCCAGCATCCCACATTTTGGGAAACAGGGTTGTATATACATACATGCAGTACAAACACTACACTCAGGAAACTAAATAGGTCTATAGGACTATTTATTTAATAGGGTTTTACTTACCAGGTGAAAGTGACCAACATCATATTAAAAAGTGTCATCCTTGAAGGTGGAATAAAAACTTTACACTTCAAATCTTTTCAAAACGTATGTTAGATTGTCAATAAAATACTCAATTGTAAAGAAAAAGTACACCTTTCCCAGTCCCTCGCAATTCTTGAATGTGTTTTAAAGACAAGGATTTGTAAAGTAATCGAATTAGGAGATTAGCACAGAAATCCATGTTTAGACTGTGGCACATAGGTAACAGACACTGACAGATGGATTACAGAAAAAAGTACAACGATTTCTAGTTTTGTTTTATCTAAAAGCTATGACTGCTGAGTGGTTAAAATAAAAACCTCAATCAAATCAAATGGCATCGTAACAATGTAACGTCTTATTTTTACTACAATTTTTTAGCTCTTGTGCACGTCCGGTCAAAACAGCAGGTGGCACTATTGTCATTCGCAGTTGAGAGCCACCGAAATATCTACCAACAAGGAACAGGTCTTTCGGCATGGGCTGTGGTAAACAAGCACTACACTACACAACTTTTCTTATGTTTAATATTTTTTTTTAAATAGAGGTATATCAATTCAGGAATTAAAAATTACACGTTTGGTAGAAAAAAGACCTTGAGCTAGCTTGCCGGTTAGCTAACGTTAGCTAGCCATTACAAAGGTGAGAGGGTTGCTAGTTAGCACCAGTATGTCGGTCCACTTTGAAGAAAGGAGCGGCGTTATCCCCTGTAAAACACCATGGGGAAACTGGTCACAAACCATGGAAGAGGTATTTATTGAAGTAAATGTACCCCATGGAACGTCTGGCAAAGAAGTCAAATGTAATCTGGGTTCAAAACAGATAGAACTACATGTCAAGGGACAGCAAGTCTTCAAGGTAGGTAGCACAAACTTGGGAATATGTTATCACAATTTTACAGCTATCCTCCTAACAGTTTTATTCCTAAATCTAAATGTATTTGCAGAGGCGATGAAAGGTTATATATGATCTCGTGATCTTTTTGCAACTATGCTTAATATAAAGTGCGCTACACTAAATGAAAATGAACCATTTTATTTCCTGTTTTGTTTATACCCTCTTGTATACTTCCAGGGTAAATTATTTGGCACTACAGTTGCCGACGAAGGAACCTGGACATTAGGTGGGTTTTCTCAGGAGTTATCCACAGTCTTCTAAATTACAATATTTTTGCTTCCAAGGCCACCTATGTCCAAGAAGATGTTTCATAAACCTTTTCTGTGAAAGATGAAATCTTTCCTGTTGTTTCATGGTCAATGCATGGATCTTTCACACATCAGCGCACGTCATATTCACAGATTAGTTTGGGCCTGTTTTAGGTTTTCGGGGCATTCTGTACATGCTAATCGTCTATCGTTTTTATCGATGATGAAAACGTTTATGTTGTAAAAATGTTAGTGAGCCAACCTGAACCAAGGAGGGAAGTCAAAATTGCAAGGCGCTACCTGAAGTTCAAGTTTGGTGCATTTCAGAGCAAAACATTATTGGAATGAATGGTAGGCTATTTCTGAGGATTACGTTTAGCTGTTCTTTTATAGAGTGCCATGCAGAAGTATTCAGACACCTGACCAATTCTCTCATGTTGTACAAATGGCATGTTCTGTTATTTAAAAGTTGTGAAATAGTTGTTTTTATCACAAGTTTGCCTAATCGTCTCAAGGCCCCATTGGCACCCCTCTGAGCTTTGACCTTTGAGAACCGGTGTTCTAAATCAACACACAGTGTAGGCCTGAAGGTTGATTATATAACTGGCTTAAAGCAGTGTTTACATATGTTTTGGTAAAACAAACTGAATTGATCACTCTCAAGACGTTTCCAATCTCCACCCTTCTTGTGATCGGTTTCAGAGGACAAGTGCATGGTCCGGATAGTGCTTATGAAGACAAACAGAGATGCCGGGAATTGCTGGGCCTCTCTGCTCGAGGGAGAGTACTGCGCTGACGCCTTGGTCCTGGACCAGATGCAGAGAAAACTAACTCTGGAGCGGTTCCAGAGAGAGGTATGACAGACCCCTGGCACCAAAGTAAAACAGGAACAGAGGTTGTTCCGAAAAATGAGATGGGGCTTTGGTAGGACCTCTTAGGAAAAATGAGATGGGGTTTTGGAAGGACCTCTTAAGAAAAGAGATGGGGCTTTGGAAGGACCTCTTAGGAAAAATTAGATGGGGCTTTGGAAGGACCTCTTAGTAAAAGAGATGGGGATTTGGAAGGACCTCTTAGGAAAAATTAGATGGGGCTTTGGAAGGACCTCTTAGGAAAAAAGAGATGGGGCTTTGGAAGGACCTCTTAGGAAAAATTAGATGGGGCTTTGGAAGGACCTCTTAAGTCCTAAACTGCCCATGACACTGGAAAAGTGTTTATTCTTCAAACGTGCCATTACAATATTTACTCTGTGTGTAGAATGTTCTTTCTGTGCTTACACTTTTATTTCAGAAAAGTGAACACATACCCATGAAGGGTGGTTACCCTGTAGGTTTTAGTTTATTTACCATGGCTTGGTGGAAAAGCTATTGTACAGATATTGATTCAATTGAATTTAGGATTTCATTTCAAGCTGTTGAAAAGAATGTATGTTTCTAGGTAGACTTTGCTTTAATTTGATGAAGTTTGCAAATTGATGAAGTTATGAATAGAATTGTGTTGCTGTTGCAGTAAATCTCTTTACTTTCACTTAAGTGACATCAGCCATAAGTGGATGAGTTTATAATTGTGTTCATCGCCTCAGCTTCGTTTCACCCTAATCATTTTTCTATTTACCAACTTTGTCAACAGAACCCTGGATTTGATTTTAGTGGAGCCGATATATCTGGGAACTTTGCAGGTGGTGGGCCAGACTTCTCAAGCTTGCAGAAGTAAAGAGACCAATTGTTGAACAGGATGTGTCCTACCACTGCAGCGCAGAGACCAATCAAATGTCAAATGAACACTGGAGGCCTGAATAAGGTCTGGGAGTGAAGACTCGCCATGAATAGGAAGAGCAGCCATGAGGCCGAGTTCTGGAACTTTGGTTTGAATCATTTGAAACTCAACTCCACTATAAGCCATAAAATACAGCCTTTTACCAAACCTTACCTTTCATTGTAGAAAACTTGGGAATTCTGAATAAATAAATATGTAACTCTAGTCTGAGTGATTCAAAAGCATTTAGACAGGGCAACCAAACAGCATTTCAATAATGTTTTATTGAAAGGTCCAAACACCTGGGTTTAACAGATTTACTTCTAACATCGAGGCTACATTGGAATATTTTTTTGGTTTTAAGTCAGATTAGGGATCTTGCCACAACACAGTCAGATATTCTAATAAACGCAAGTCGATCAGTATCTTCTTTTTCTATTACTAACTGTGCTTATCTAATAGTGCATTTAAACAAAATACAACTCTAGTGGTAGTTTTGTAAGGGCTTGAGCCGTGTCACAAATCACGGTAATTCAAATTGTGTAATTCTGATCATGTTTATCTGTAACCGTTGTTAGCAATCAAAATTACATTAGATAGTGGATGTTTCCAAAATGAACCTGTGCTATTTCAGTTGTAGCCAGTTTCAATTCAAAGAGCATGCTATCCTGTAAGCAAAAAACAAATACATGCTAGGATCATCAGCTAGTTGTCACTCCAATGAAAAAAAGCCTTAAAACGTCCTCACAGGTACTTAAAAAAAAAAGTTTAAGGAACATGTTCACCTTGGGTATAGGAGTGTGCATTTTTAGGACAGGTATCAACCTAGGGTGGGAGTTAAGGGTCTTGGGCCCGATTTCTTGGTTCCATTGTTATGCATTTTCACAAAACCCTTCTCCCTCCTCTTCCACATAGTGGACTGAGGACCTAGGTGGTTCTATACTTAATTGCTTAAAACCAGCAACCACGATAGAATACTATGCAAGAGTATTCATGTTGGTACTAATTCAAATAAGAACATACTGTACACTTGTGCAAGCATTCCAACCAGGAAGGATATATCACCTTCGCTAGATGGGAGCAGATAAAACCACTCTCAACTGGGCATTAATCCCTTAGGGTGCCTCCCAAATAGCATTGTAGTTCCTCAAAGTAGTGCACTTTGTAGGGAATAGAATGCCACTGGGAGGCATGCATAGGCAATGACATAACTAATAAATAGTGAGCGTATTCAAAAGGTACAGTGACAGAAAAGGTTAAAGAAAATATGTTAACTTCTTCCCTTAAAAAACTGCATCATCCATAATGCAGTTCTTTAAGGGCCGTGGTTAAGTGGTAGTGGGTGACCATGTACCAAGAAGCAGATTTTTTTAGCAGGGGTACTTTTTCCAATAAACTGAAACACAAACATGTTTTAAGGGAGATGGTGAAGTCAATCTTTTTTGTTTGCATGGTCACCCACCCCAAAGATTTAGTGAGTGGACTCTGGGATTGTGGGCATATGGGTGATTTTGTAGTAGCTGTGTTTCAATGTGCGCTGTGTTCTCCCAGAGATGATCCAACGAAGCCTCTGGATGTTGGGCTTGGAGACCCGGGTGGATGAATACTCAATCAAGCATTTCATAACCAGTTCCCTCACCGTAACCAGGTCCCCTTCTCTAATCTGAAAAACAAACAGGGAGGCACATTTCTTAAATAGTCAGCAAAACAAGTATGCATTTATTTTAAATGTTTTTGGTCACCCAGAGCATTAGTTCAATATTGCTGCTTCCTGTTGATCCATGTCCTCTTATAGTGCAATGTCACCAAAGCCCAGAAACACGGTTTAATATGTAGGGAATAGAAACAGACTTTGCCAGTTTCTCTGCATCATTCACAAAACGTATCAAGAAGCTGGAGACTTCAATTAATTTTCCATGGACCGACAATGAGGTCATCATAATGGGACTGGCAATTGGGCCATGGACCTCAAACACAAAAAGCAAAGCAGATTAAACCTCTCGGCCGGCAGACATGGTTTGGGTTTCAAATAACACCTTTTTCACTACTAAGCAAACCCTAGAGGGCTCTACTATGTAGGGAAAATCATGCTATTTGGGACACTGCCAGTGTAAACAACACTTTCCATTGCTGGGTTGTGTTCATTAGGCACCAAACGGAAAAGACAAAAAGGATAATGCAAACAGGAACTACCTGGACTTGTCCAATAAGAAACACTCATTTTTCGTTGAGTGCGTCTTTTCTCTCGTTTCCCGTTGCAAAACATTTCAAACGTTTTCCGTTGTATGCCCTAATGAACAAGACCCTGATTAGTTCACGGTGACAGCTGATGAGGGATGAAAAGGGGAGCCGCTAGAGTCCCAGATATGGTTTGCTCGCCCCATCTTGCCAAGGCCCGGAGCTAATGTTTGGTGTGACGACGGCAGTGCAAAACGATCTGGGACCAGACTGGCCGGCCAAACCGGATAGCGAACACTCACGGTAAGCTGTTGCTGGAGATGATGGAAGGCGTCAAGCAGCTTGTCTACATGCTCGTGGTCATGTTGCTCCTGGAGCTCCAGAGCCAAAAGGGACAGTGCCAGCAAAGACGGCTGTGGGACGAGATAAAGGTCAGCATTAGAGCTGCACTTCATGTTAATGGGTGGGTGTGTCTGACGTTTTGACGGATACTGTACGTGTCGAGGAAGGTCTTTCACGGTCATCAGCTCGACTTGGGTAACCTACATAGCACTTAACCCAGACCACCCCTCCCCCACGACCCAGTACCTACCATTTTCACCCAAGTTAGCTCTGGGATTTGAACCGGCAACCTTTCGTTTAACTGCCAAAGTGTAAGCACTAGGCCAGTATTCACCAACCTTTTTCAGTTACTGTACAGACAACAGCATTTTTCTTTGCAATTAAAACCCCCGAAGTAACCCCTCTTGTTAATTTAACTAGTAAGTATGTTTTGATGAGTTCTCAAGTACACCCCTGTACTAGGCCATGTACCCCCTAGGGATCTCATACCCCTGGTTGGGAACCATTGCACTAGGCTATCTGCCACCCTGACCCAAGTGCTTGACCAAAAATAGATCAAGATCCAATGTCACGACTTGAACTGCTTAACAGTTGCAGCCATGGTGAGACGTTAATGAAATTCTTTTTGTTCACCCACAAGGACACATTCAAATATCTTAAGTGAAGTCTAGTTTTCCAGGCTTACCTTGACTTTAGAGAAGGTGAAGGAGCAATGGCAGGCTTTCAGTTGGGCTTCTAGTCTTTCAATGTTTATTATCTCCTTGCTACAGAGAGGGGACAAAAAGATTGTCATAAGAACAGTTTTTCCAGCACACAATAAACCCAATCCTGAACTTAACTTTCAGGACTAGGTTTCAATGTAGAATTTACAACAAGCTTACATTTTAAAAGCACCATGCCTTATTAAAATAAAAAAAAAAAAAGCCCATATTTATCTGTTGCACTGCTCTAAAAAGCAGATTGTGCATTTCCATATGTAAACAGGAGAGTTAGATACACTAATAGATGTATTTTAGGGCACATATACATATAGTTCTCTCACAAAACACATTAAAAAAATGAGGTCCTGCACACTATATAAGCTAGGAGAATCATGTTCCTCACCAGTCATCTTCCAGCGTGTCCTGTATGTGGCTATAGAACAGCCTGAGGAAGTGGAGGGCTGTGGGGGCCTTGACCTTCCAGTAGAGCTTCTCCAGAACGATCTTCTCCATCCTCATCATGTCGGACACAGTGAAGCGGTTCTGGCTGATCCGAATAAGCTCGTTGGCCATGGGAACGTTCTTCTCCTCTTCTGCAGTCTTCACAGCAATGTAAAAACAGCACAGGCCCACGCACGACAGGTGTTTCGGTTGGATCTGTAAGCATGAAATTCAGTTGATCCACCTTGACAGCGCGAGGCCAATTTGCGACACCCTAAATCTAACTCTAACCGATGTTCGGGTCTCACCTTCACGACAGCGAGAAAACGGTCGAGCAGGTTGACGGCCAGAGAGAAGGTCTCAGCGCTGAAGCCAAAGAACCTGGTCAGAGACAGGAGGTCCTTCACCTCATATTCCCTCAGCCGCATGGTCATCCTGAGACCATTGTCGTGGGCCAACTCAATGATCCTCAATCCACTCAGCTTGGGCTGGTACCTGAACTCCTGGTCAGTCAGAGCCTTCAGCTGAATGGCCAAGGGCAGGGCCCCTGTTCTAGTCACTGTGGGAAGCATCTATGGAGATGGAAAACATAGTTAAATAACATGTGAAACAGGCCAATTTGTAACATCATATTTTAAATAACATTTGGACTTTCACCAACACGGTTCTAATGATTAATGATTAAGCAAACAAAGGAGTGTTAGGCTATAGGTGGTCTTAAATAGTCTAAATAAATCCACAGGAATTAATATGGAATATTTTAATGAGGTTGGTAACTATTCGGTTACGTGGGATAGTATCCTAATAATAATTAAAATCCACTTGATGACAACGGAGTAGCCTACTTTAATTGTATATACAGTAACCAATAACAAGTTCGGGCACTTCTGCTCAGTGGTCGGTCACCATGGTCACTAGTATTGAACTGGATTGAACTGGTCTGGTTCTCGTGATTGGGGAGGGAACTTATTTGGGGGACATGTCTGGGCATGTCAAAAACCAGCATGTCTACTATCCACGTAAGATATTATATTTATCGTACTACTTATTGTACTAACATGTAACCGTCCATTTTGATGTGTTATAATACAGTTCCCGTTATAGCGTGAACAACCAATGTTTGTCCTGGTGCGCCGACGTCATTGCATAGTCAGCGAGAGATCTGCGTGATATGTCCGGACATGTTCCTTAACATGGAGACCAATGGAGTTGCCGCAACACCAATATTATCAACTTAAAAGCAGCTATAATAAAAAAGGAACAATTTTTCCTCAAAAACATAACGTGCTACATTATAAGTAGACGTAGTGTTATATTGGCATGTAAATAACAGATATTCACACCACTGAGTCAATGTAAGTATACAGTAATTTTTTTAAAAAGCACGCTAATACCGACAGGGAGGGTTCTTACCTTGTTTTTGATATGAGCAAGTTGTTGAAGTGAAAAAAGTATCCAAGTGGATGGAAAATTATGTTTCAAGAAAAGAAGGGTAAAAAGATGACAGTGTACACTTTCAATAAGAAAGCTTTAAGCAAACGTAGATTTTTTCCGCCTAAGCACACCCCTTACCCTTGGCGTAAGGCGAAAGGAAAGAGGCCTTCTCAGCCTTTAGTAATGATCCAGAACCTGCCCCAAAACAGCTAGATTTGATTGGCCAATAGTGAAATGACACTCCTAGGTCCTGAATTTTCATTTGATACAAACTCATCAATCTGCGAAAAAATACGCCTGATACAGGAGAGTGGGAGGAGTTCTATTATCATGACCGTGTTAGAAACCGAGCCGGCAAAAGTCAGGCCCCTCCGTAAAACAACGACCGGGACAACACAGAAGGCAGGGAGAGTTCCAGTGGAACGTATTCAACCCTCTCCGGGATTTGCCACATTGTTGTTTTGCACGTTGATGGTTAATGGATGCACAATTTTGGAAGGTTGAATTGGCCTACACCTGTGTCAATTAACACTGTTTTTACATTCGATTTCGTTTTAATGAAGTTCATATATATTGATAACAGACATGTACCCATTATTTTAAAAATATTTGTAAATAGTATATTTCTAGTTTATTATAGTACATTTCACAATATGTAAAAGGCTGTTTGGTAAATGGAGCAACCAGTAGCTCGGTCTGGAGTCTGGAACATTCTATTAGGATGAACTGTGCAATCCAGTGTAACACTAACAATCTTCTTAATCCCTTTGCAGACATAAGAAGCTGTAATCAAAAAGTTCAGAGCTTTCAAAGTGAAATGAATACAAATCTAAAAACGAGATGAAAACGTTCATGTTTAAAGTATTTTATTTATAGCAAGCAAATACAAATCTCAGTTAATGTATAATATTTGTAAGACAACAGATTTTAAGATTACTTATATGGATACTTCAGGAGAGCATTTTCTCGTTTTTAGTAGTTTAGTGTCATTTCAAATGACAATTAAAAAGGCTGGTTTAATGTTGGTTATATGGATTCAGGACATCTTCAGAATGACTCTTACACATCTGTGAACCACAACACAAGCCACAGTCTTTGTTTATGTAGACTAACACAGATCAGTTGTGAAATAATAGGTAATATACCGTATGGGGTCAACAATGTCACAGTATTTTAAATAAAGTGCTTACTTTTTCTGAAAGACTACCATCCTTAACAACCACTATCCAGTTGCAATACCATTTAACATTCTAACATGTTCACAGTGCAGGAGACATCATTTTTAATGTCACCAGTCAATAAAGGCATTAAATATACTTAAACTTACATGATCTGGGATCTTTAATCGGAGCCTGATCTTTTAGCCTGGGTGCCAGTCTTTCTCTGCACTTTGGCCAGCTACTTTTTAAATAAAAACCTACTAGTCACAGGCTATAAAACCCCATGCAGATAAGCATGCTATAAAGCCTTAGAGCATCGCCTGTTATTGAACCAAGTGTGTGTCCCAAATGGCATCCTGATTCTGTAATCCAGTTCACTATTATTGAGCAGGCAGGCCTATAGTAGTGCACTTCCAGTGAATAGGGTACCAATTGCAACACACAGGCAAGGAGTTTACAAAAATGTTGCTTCAAATCACACTGTAAAAAATTGTATGCTCGATTGTTAATTGTCAATATGGGAAGAACAGCCATCCTTTTGGTGGAGTAGAAAGTAGTCTTCTAATTTAAGTTCCTTCCTGATGTCAGGGAGCAAGCAGATGGAAGACTAAAGAAGCTATGAAAGAAAGAAAAGGCTCAGGTCATTTCACAGTCAGGCCAGAATACAAATTTTGAGAAAAAGCAGAAAAAGTGATATAGGAAAGGTATTAAAACAAATGGACAAGAGAACAAAATCACATTGGCTTTAAATCTACAACCTGTTCCTAGATCTTTTTTTGCTGTTTAACCAACCACTTCTGTCATTCACAAGTTAGCACAAGCAGATAATCAGTTGACCTACACATATTCTTCTTGTACGTTCATAGACATCAGTGTGAAGATGAGGTGCTTATATGCAGGCTAGCAAGCTCATATTTCCATGATTAATATTTTGCATGTTCCAACTGGCTAAAATTAGGTTAATATTATGACAACAAATGCTATTCACTCATTCCTTGCCTGGGAACAACAGAGCAATATCCTGTATGTAACTCAGATACCCCATGCTTACTTAGAAAAACAAACCTCAACAGATCTGTTTGCAGTCTTTCCTACTTTACTGCTTATTGTCAAGCCATACATGTCAGAGGTGGCATATGACACAAACGCACTGGCACTCAGGCTAAATTCAAAAGGTGAAGTAATGAGGGAGGTAAATTCAGTCAGCTATACAAAACAACTGTATGATATGACGACTGTATCTGATCCATGCACTAGAGAGGATGGGTAAGATTAACACAGAGAACCAAACTTTGTGTGACTGACAAAACCTGTAATTTATCATTTATACATCCAGCATAAACTGCTAAAATACAGCGTTGATAAAGCATGATTCAACTCCTGACGTCCAAAAGCAATGCATACATGACTGAAGTGAATTCCCAGGGGCCTCTTTAATAGAATGACAAAAGTAACATTGACATACCATTCCATCTATAAGCCATTAGTTGTGTCTTTCAGCTTGGTAAACCACAGGTCCTTTCAAATGTACTTAAATATATTTAACTGAATTTAGTTGTATAGAGGGGCAGTTTTCACCCCATGCAAATCTGCATATACTCAGATACAGTGTAGGAGTTCTGTATTAATGTAAGACAGCACTGTATTAATTACTACACTTCTACAGACTATAGCTTAGTCAGACTTTGATTACTTTACATACATTTGCATGTATGAATAAACAAACGCATAGTCTGTTAACACACACACTTACATAAACTCAGTTCACAGTCAATATTTGTTGCCATGGTTGATTTGCAAACTCTCTGTTTCAACAAGGCCAGACTATGTCTTGTCCTAGTATTTTAAATGATTTATTGATGGGCAAACTACATAATACTGTCTTAGTGTTTCCTAAGAAGACCCATACTGTTATGTAGAGTAAAGATAGAAAAAAATCGGTCATGTTGGTATACGAATAGAAACACATTCACAACGGGAACATAGAACAACATAAACTTAGTTCTCACCACAGAGTCCACAGGTTTTGTTTTCACTTGTCTTGTGGAGTCAGCACTAGAGATCAGCACTGAAGAGACATAATGTCTGAGTCCCAAATGACACCTCGTTCCCTACATAGTGCACTACCTCCGACCAGAATCCAAGGGGCCCTATCCTTCCTGCAAACATCTTATTTCCAAGGAGGCATAAATCTTTAGCCTAGTGCCCAATCTCCCCTGAAAGCAGGATGCTGGAACTCAGGTGTTTCTTTTAAGCTTGCTACATCGTCAAATGTAGTGCAGTGAAGGAATAGGGGGTCATTTGGGACGTAAGCATGAAGTGGCCTGTGTATGGCCACCTTTCTGATCCTTGAACACACAATGGCTCAGAACCAGCTCATTATTACACACATCTCTCTCATCCGCGGCTACGCTCACATGTACTGTCACAACGTTGTCATTGGGTCCATTCATGCTGTGTGAGAATGAATGTCCCTGAAGATAAAAGTCCAGATAAAACAGTCCCTTGTTCCCATGGTGATGGCGGAAGGACACATTCCTGGCTGCCGTGGGGTTGTTGTGGTGTCATGAATCAACTGAAAGTGGAAACAAAGACAATATGGCCAAAACAATATGGTAAAAGGAACCTAAAGAATTTGTTAAAATAATTATAAACTATTAAAAAAAGTATGTGTAAAATGAACAAATAACAGATATGTAATGTTGATCATTACGTTTTTCATAAGGAAAACCTTCCAGAAATTATAGAAAAATAGTCTATTACTGAAATGAAATAACAGTAAACAAATGTGATAACTGTCCAGCAGGGGGCATGTTTTCCACTGTGATTGAGCAGGGAAAGACTCAACCTTACATTTCTCCACATTTGATCATAATATTACAGTGTCATTGTGACACTGTAAAATTACATTAAAATCCGAATGTCTCTCTTTTGTCTTAGGAGAGACCATTTTATTACAGTAGTCAAATGCTGGTATAGAAAAGCAGACCCTGTATAAAGATGTATGATGGAATCACAGTAAAATGAAAGCTCTGTCTTTTGGTCACTCCTGTAGCAGGTCCATACCACGGTACTTGTGCATATACCATGGTATTTTCCTGCCATTGCAGTGACCATCAAATAATTAGAAGTGCCATCATTTTTAAATGTATAACATTCTGGTGCAACTACCATTTAACCTGCTGAAACCAAGGTACATGTCTGTGATTCGGAGCTACACAGTGGTATAAATTTCACAAAATTGTACATTTTCATGATTTGGAGTACCATGGTAGTACCACCATGGTATATGTCTGTGAGGGAGGGTGGCAAGTCACACTGCTTCTTTGTGTACTATAACAAGAATCGAATGTGCAATATGTCTAATTCTGAACCGAATAGCTTCCAGCATACTGGCGCTCAGAAAATGTATGGCATACACTGACTGTCTGAAAACACCAGTCACTCCGTATGTGGCTAGTGTCATTATATGCTGTGTGCTAATGTATCTCGTCATACATATATCTACATGCCAGTTACCCAGTCTAGTCTAGCTAAGATGCAGACTGACAGGTCACACGTAACAGAGACAATATCGGGCAGGCTGTCTGGTAGTGTGTGTATATCTGCGAGAGTGCGAGTGCGTCTATGCGAGTGTATGTGCGTCTGTGCGAGTGTGTGTGTGTGTCACAGAGCCACAAGCATCGTGCCGGCTGGCGGTGACGGGGCAAAGTGTGACCTCGACTGCTGTGTCTGGGCACACAATGTCAGCCTCAATCTGTCCCCTGTATCTAATTTCCGAGCCATAATGGCTCCTGGCACAGTAATTCTATACCATTAGTTGCTTCCTGACTGCAGCTGTGCTGTGTGTGACCCCACAGTGACACGCCAGCCACAAGGTCAGAGCTTCAGGCCTGAGACCTCTGATGCAGAACAATAGCGGATCATTTAACTGTTGCTAATTAGCAGACCAATTAGAGAAACCGATTGACTAGCATGAGGAGTTCATTGAAGAAGTCTAAACGATGACATTGGTTGCCTGTTCGTGAGCACTCTTGTTGCAGAGATACGACGAAAGCTTGGACAGAACGCTAGTAAAGAAACTAAAGCAGATAGACGAACGGACACAGACAAAAAAGAAATGGACAAACAGAGAGAGACAGACGAGTAAACAAGACAGAGGGAGAGCAAGAGAGACAGACAGGTGAACAAGACAGAGAGAGACAGACAGGTGAACTAGAGAGACAGACAGGTGAACAAGACAGAGGGAGAACCAGAGAGACAGACAGGTGAACAAGACAGAGAGAGACAGAAAGACAGACAGGTGAACAAGACAGAGGGAGAACAAGAGAGACAGACAGGTAACCAAGACAGAGAGAGACAGACAGGCGAACAAGACAGAGGGAGAACAAGAGAGACAGACAGGTGAACAAGACAAAGAGAGACAGACAGACAGGTGAACAAGACAGAGGGAGAACAAGAGAGACAGACAGGTTACCAAGACAGAGAGACAGACAGGTGAACAAGACAGAGGGAGAACAAGAGAGACAGACAGGTAACCAAGACAGAGAGAGACAGACAGACAGGTGAACAAGACAGAGGGAGAACAAGAGAGACAGACAGGTAACCAAGACACAGAGAGACAGAGAGACAGACAGGTGAACAAGACAGAGGGAGAACAAGAGAGACAGACAGGTAACCAAGACAGAGAGAGACAGACAGGTGAACAAGACAGAGAGAGACAGAGAGACAGACAGGTGAACAAGACAGAGGGAGAACAAGAGAGACAGACAGGTAACCAAGACCGAGAGAGACAGGCGGGTGAACAAGAAAATAAATCAACCCCTCACTTCTTCTTCTCCTTGTCCTTCTTGATTGGCTGAGACGACCCCTGCAGGGACTGTCCCATGAGTGTCTCCGCTGCCACCTTCCTCCTGTTGAAGGCATTCATCTCCTCCTCTAGGTCCCTCCTCTTCTCCTCCAGATTCCTCTTCTCCTCCTGGTGCATCCGCTTCAGCTGCTCAAACCTCTCATGGAGCTGGGAGGGGGCATAGAGGATGTTAACAGACCGCCACTCAAAGGAACATTCCTCACAGTCAAAAGTTCAAAGAAAGATGAATGACTTGGAACTGTTAGATCCTCCCAACCTGGTTCCGTTACATTACTAGACACGTTGTCACGCGGTTCATTAGAATCTAATGACTAATCCTAAAACTACCCAGAACCTTCCATCCTAGCCACAGCCTCAATCATGTATTCAACACTCCTGGACAGCCAGAGATGCTCACCTCCCTCTCCTTCTCCTTCAGCTCTGCCTCAGTCTCCTTCACCTTGTTGACAAACATCTGTCTCATCGCATCCTCCTTACGCTGCAGATCCCCCAAGAACTCCTTCCTTTTAGTCGAGTACGTCTCCTGAAGACTGATTCATTAGTGAGGGAACAGACGGTACCGTTACAGAGGAATATGGTGTTACGTCTGCCTCTAAAATGGCACCCTATTCCTCATACAGAGCACTACTTTAGACTATGGCCAATTAGGAATATGGGCAGTGTTCAGTGTAATATGTTTGTTACGTTCTGGAACAATATGCCATGGCTGAGACATGTTCTTACTGCTTGAACACCAGGACTTACTCATGTTATATGGGAACCTACCACAAACACTTAAAATGCCTAATTGCTATCAACCGATTACCAAAACTATTAGAACAGTAAAATGTTATGTAAAGTTATGCTTTTTGTGGATGTTGTCTATGTTGGCCTGAATGTTGCTTGTGACTAGAAGCACCATTACAACAACACAACATCATGATGGATACTCCAACTCAGAAAGCTCTGACGCATTCCAGCCCTAAACTCGCCTGAAGGGTTGGCTGTCGGGATCTGTATCTTTAAAGCCCATCTCTTCCAGTTTGCAGCGTCTGTAGAGTTCGTAGTGTCGGGCGTGGGTCTGTTCTCGCAGGTCCTCCATGTTAACGCGCAACAACATCTCTCTCAGCTTGACAAAGTCACAGTGACTCTCATTCTCCACTGGAAAACACAGCACAACAGGAATGAATTCTGATTGGTTAGATTAATGTGGTGATGAATACAGACTAGTTGTTCACGTCAGTAACACTAAGCATTTTAGAAAAATTTATACTTTTTTTATTTCACTATATTGGCATTAATGACATGGGCTTAGTAGCTGTGTAACATCAACGTGTGATATGAAGTCTTTTCAGTTTTATAGCGTAGGCATATTGATTCAGATTATTTGCTCTATTTAGTAATACAAGTTGCTATTCAATACCGGGCTGTTTTTATTTGACTTACGGCTGGGTTATTCACTCTACAAAATCATATTGACGGCACTATAAATGTTTAATCAATGTACAGGGATCAATAAAAAGAGATATTTACCCTGAACGGTTCCCCAGGGGTAGAGACGTGCTCTCACCGTCTTATTTCCCACTTTCACCTCTTCCACACTCCCCACCACAGCAAACGGGAGATGAGCCTGTGGAAAACGGACTTCATTAGGGACATGACGACGACACACTATGACGCACTCATAACGCGTCATTCATCATGTAAATCCTCCCGTTGGGATCTAAAACGGACCCCCATGAATGCACCACACACAAGAGGTCGGTTGTGAATTGAGCAATACATGGGCCGGGGCCAAAGGTGACTGCAGCCTCTTTCAATCAATCCAACTCACAGACTCGTCGTCTGGTGCAGTAGATCAGAAAGGTAAGCGATCAGGAATAGTGTTTGGGTTCTAAGCAGACTCAACCGCTTTGGGGAGGAGAGTACGGATCAGAAGGGTTCCTCTGTGTGTGTGCGTGGACCCAACAGACCATCATTAATTAAGAGACTGTGGAATGTGTCCACGCATTAGAATATGTGTATGCACGTGCGCATCTGTGTGTGTGTGTGTGTGTTTGTGCGCAACGGACTCACGTTCATAGAGGAGTTGATCTCTGTGACGGCTTCGTCCTCGGTAGGGAACTGGTAGATCTGGACTCCGTTGCTCACCAGCTCCGACATGATTTTGATCTTGAACTTGTGCAGCTCGCTCTTAGATATCGTGTCGGCCTTCGCAATGATGGGGATGATGTTGACCTGCAGCGCACAGAGGAATACCGGTGGAAGTTACAGAATCGTCTGCTTCAGAATGACTCCAACACACGCAGCGAAACGTCCTACTTTTATATATCGGCTAATTCGATTGGTTTCTAACCTTGCAGACACAAACCAATAAAAGAGCCATTCCTCATCCAACCCATTACCTTGCTGTCCAGTTTTTTCATGGTGACCAAATCGAGGGATTTCAGCGAGTGTCCAGTGGGGGCGATGAAGTAGAGACAAATATGGATCCTGGTGTCGTGGTAGTTGAACAGGGAACGTTTTATCTTCATCTCCTCCTGCAGGTAGGTCTCAAACTGGGTGTCAATGTAGTCCACTACAGGTTTATAGCTGCGAGGGGGAAATGCATTGGTCAGTGTTTTGGTTTCTCCCAGTTCAATCACAAAAGCAGGGATAGATGGGGATCCAGAACTATCCCTTTAAAAACCATACAAATTCAGACATATGGCAAGAATACAAAACATTCCCAAACAGTCTGCAAGTTCCTCTCATTTCATAATAAAAAAAAATCCTAAAGTATCTTTGTTAGAAACTCTAGTTATAACAGCTTTTTCTTTTTAAATGTCATCTTCCCCCATGGCCTGTTGCCAGACCCCTCCACATCCTTTTCAGACTGCATTAGTTCTACCATTCACCATCTCCCCTCTCTTCCCAGCCCATTCATCGCTGCGCACAAAGCCCCAGAGCCCAGAGCCCAGAGCCCAGAGCCCAGAGCCCAGAGCCCAGCATCTTGCCGCGGTGTGCTGGCTGGAGTGCAACTACTTGACAGGGCCCGAAAAGCAACACTCTGTATTCAACGTTTAATGCTGGTCTTTTTAAGAATATACACCAAGATGCAAACTCCGGTGCTTGGGTTCGACAGGATCTGGCAACTACCTAAACACAACATCTATTTTAGGTACGTCAAAACTTCATCACGCCTAACCGCAACCAGAAACATCTGATGTGCGATGACAGGGCATTTTGTCTGATAACGCCATGAGCTCATGGCAGGGTTTTTCAGTATCTTTCGGTTCAACGGTGCTATTCGCTACCTTTCCTCCTTATTGATCTGGTCGCCAAACCCCACAGTGTCAACAACGGTCAGTTTGAGCTGAACATTGCTCTCCTTCAGGTCATAGGTCTTGGGTCGCAGGTACACACTGTTCTGGTAGTGGCTGGCTTCCTCATCCTCAAACAGCGTGTTGAACAGAGTGTTCATCAACGTGGACTTACCAATACCTGTCTCACCTGGCAAACAAGAACAATAGCGAAGAGATAATGTCAAAAGTCTGTGAGACAAAGGGTGTAAATGTGGCATGAAATAACCAAAGGTGCTTCCAACTGGGTTGTGGAATTCTCCTTAAATTCGGAAAACACAACGGCCAGAGTAGATCATGATTAGCACTCAGACTTGCCATCTTTTCGTGTTAAGAAACTGTGCTTGACTTAGGCGTTACTTACCGACACACAGGATGTTGAAGCAGAATCCCTGAGTGACTGATTTACTGACCAACTGGTCTGGAAGACTGTCAAATCCAACATGGCCACCCAGCTCCAGGCTACGCTTAACTTCATTCTGACGGGGGAACAATCACATTATAGAAAACACTGGACAGTGCAAAAGGCTTACGCACCTGAGAAGACAAACTGAGACAGGCAGCATCCCTGAGTCGCCTCTTCACTGTTGACGTCGAGACTGGTGCTTGTAATGTAACTGAGTAACCAACGTTTTTAGACCGGTTTCACTTGGACCACAAGCAATTTTATAGGGCTGATGGCCACAACAAAACATTGGACTCCATCATGATGTGCCACAGGGGATCTGTTTACCCACAGTGAATCTACATATGCAATTTTACACATATAACCGTGGGATGTATGCTGTGGTTGTATAGTGTGAATGTTTTTATATGATACGTAAAAGGAATTACTAACAGAATCAAGAAATGTGGATCTCTGTCTAAGTGGCCATCAGGTAATTGGTCCTTTTCACCTGATTGTTTAGAGGTTATGGATGGAGGTCACTCTGTTCTTGGGGACCATATACATGTTTTTGGGACTGTTCCCCAGATTTGTGCCTCGACACTATCATGTCTATGAGCTCTACAGACAATTCCTTCAAGCTCCGACTAACGCTTTCAAATGTGGGTGTGTACCTTTTACGTGCCAAATCGTGTCAGATCATTTGATGGACATCTCAAGGATGATCAATAAGAACCGGTTGCAACAGAACTCAATTTTGAGTGTCTTAGCAAACAATCTGGATACGTATGTATTTTTAAGACATATGCAAAAATATATTTAAAAACATTTGCTGTGTCATTATAGTGTATTTTGTGTAGATTGATGAGGAACAAAATTAATGTAATCAATTTTAGGCTTTAAAACAACCTGTAGAAAAACATTAAGGGGTCTGAATACTTTCTGACTGCACTTTAACTGTGAAGATTAATACTGCAGAGTCTGAAGGTCTAAAATGAATGCTCAATATAGTCTGCAGTTAGGACAGGATATTAGCATGCAGGCCATGCAATCTCTCTCTTTTTTCAGCCAGCTACTTATTCTGAAACGTCTTTAGAATCTGAGTCGCAAATGGTCTCCTTTTCCCTACGTTTGATGAGAGCACTGATAAAAAGTAGTAGGGAATAGGGTTCCGTTTGACATGTGTTCGGAGAGACACAGCATGTTGTTATTTAAAGCATAGAAGGCTCTTGATCAGTACAAAGATGTACTGAACACAACAATCATCTGTGCTACTAGTCCAGTGCTCTTTTCTCTCTCTGTTGCACACACGCAAGGGCATAGAGAGCCCTCTATGTAGCCGTTATTTACAGGATGAAAGGGTATCCAAGTTTCCGGCCCGTAACATCACCAAAACAAACTGTCATCCCACTCACATCAATGTGCCATAGTTTAGTGTGCTTAGTGTATGTGTCTGTCCGTGTGGCAGCCAACCACAATAAATATAAGCTAATCAGTAAGCTACAGTTAAAAACTACCATTAAAAGATATAATGTTGACAGCGTGGTGGTGTGTGTATGTTGATGTTGTTCTTATAATGCTGAACTAAGGATTAGTTCAGTTCCCTAATTGAGAGACAAGTTGCTCCTACTTATCTACTTATCCTCTAATCTGAAGGTTAGCTACAATTTACTGTCCAAGCCTAAACTATCCCTTAGTGTCGCACTGAAAGTTAAACTCCACATCCTTTCATCGTAAAGACGCACGCAGTTATGTCGCAACCTATCCCTATTCAAAAATACAATGCCTGCATGGCTACATTTAACAGCAATATCATTATTTAACGCTTAAAACGCGTCAATAGCATATCACCATGGTACCATTTTTGAATAACCTATAAGAGGTCTAAGCAGAGTCAAAACAATTATACCAAGGCTATTTAACCCCACGCGAGACAAATCACTGCTCTGCTGCTGGCGTTGATGTCACCTCACCTATAGCTGCTGCATACTGACTTACCTGCCATACACCAGATAGTACCAGCACACCACAGCAACGGCTGTGCGTAATGCACTATGCTACGTATTCATAACAAGCTCAATAGCAAATCCTACCAAGCTACTTACAACGAAGATGTCTACGTCCTTTGAGGGCATCATGGAGAACAGACGTGAGCGGAGTAGAATTTACGAAATGTATTCATCCAGACCTGGGCCAGTTGACAGTGGTACGGCTCAATTCATTCAATATGGCTACTTCGTGATAACACCCCCTATGTGCTGGAATGCAATTTCTTAAATCCTCACATGTAGTAAGACAGTACTGTACCTAGTGGAGCCTCTATTGCTCTGATTTGGTACTGTAGGAGGATGGCAAGCTTTTTGGTTTCCATGCGAACAGATCGGGGGAGAAACAGACAACCCTGCGCTGTATATTTTAGTATGGTCTGATGATTACCCGCAAATATGCCATAACTCATTGACAGCACATTTTTGTTTGGTCTATTTTATGAAAGCAGTCATACAGGCAGTCTTAGAGAGAATGGGCACCGTTCCAAACTTGGCTGCAATGCTGCAATATCGGCTACAGCATGTAACAGGTGTTACATGATTAGTAACATGATTAGTTAAAGAAAACGATGAAGAAAATCTAAAGTCGTTTTAGTGTTTTATCACCACTTAGTATATCGGAAGATATAGCATAAATGGGGAATATACCCAACAGTATAATGCCGCCCGATGGCTAGGACAATTTCTAATCGCGCGTCCTAGCAAAGAGTAAATTCCCAGGAAACGTATTTGACCAGCCACCGGAAACAGCAGGTAGGGGTGGGGGGACCCTTCTCCAGACTTGACAGGACTAGACCATGAACGCGGGGGACCACGTCATAGAAGAAGACGGGCGGGACAGTGCGCAAGCGGAGAGGTTATTTTCACCATAACAAATTCGCATTTATCCGCTATTCGGGCAGGGCTGAAGACCAGAGAAGATGGCTTTGACTCAAGAAACAATTCTAACTTTTTTGTTGGAACACGGCGGCAAAGTGAAGAACTCGGATTTGCTGAATAATTTTAAACATCAGATCAATTGCGGTGATCCCGCGGAGAAGAAACACAATAGGGATGTATTTAAAACAATTATAAACAGTATTGCGTTCGTGAAACAAATTGATGAGGTAAAGTTTGTCGTTGTAAAAAATTGTTATCAGGAATTTTTGAAAAGGGGGATTCATATAAAATCAAACAAGTCGGTCATGGAGGACAGTTTATGGAGTGAAAACACGTCGTTCTCTCCCAGCTCTCTAAAACGCAGTGAATATTTACCCAGTTCCAATTCTGGTAAGATTTTAACCACTGACATTGAAAATAACAATACATACTGTGCTTCAGTAATAAATAGAAACGACGGCGTGAGGTCAAGTGGGCCTAATAAAAATGCACATCAAGAAACACCCGCTATCAAGGTACTGAACGTTTCGGCTGACCAAGGCATCCACAAATCTGGAAAAGCCACTGACCCTCTGTTTGCTATTGTGGCAGTTAAATCCCCACTACATTCACCAAGAGAAGTTTCAGTACCAGTAAGACCGGATGGATTCAATCCTCAAGTGTATGTGGGACAGACAACTTCAGAGATTCCAGCCATGTCAACACAGAGATCTCATTCCCGTCTACAACCAGAGCCTGCCGCCGCTCCCAAAAACCCAGGTAGAGAAAGCCTGACATGGGGCAGAGCATCACACACATCCCCTGGTACAAAAATCAGACCTTCAGAGCGAGGGGAGACACCACAAACATCCCCACAGCTGAAGGAAACCCCAAACGAGCCCCAGAAACAAGGGGACTCCGCGAAGTGTGCCAATAAGTATTCTCCTTCTCAGAAGAGAACCCCGAACAAGCTCTCGGAACCCTGGGACGACGTCACGGGAGTTCCCACCAACAAGGCCCAAACGGATCTGGACAAGTTCTCCGACGTACCCGTCCTGGTGGAGCCCGCGGCACACGAGTGGCTGGTGAAATCCGCTGCCGGTCTCTGGGGTCAGATCCACCGTCTCCTGTTACAGAACCCACAGCTGGCCCGGACAAAAGATTTCCTCTCCGGTTTCACCGCGCTCCACTGGGCGGCCAAGGGCGGGAACACCCGCATGGTCCGCAGCATCCTGGACGTCTGCAGGACGAGGGGCGCGGAGCTGGACGTCAACTGCCGGACCCACGCCGGTTACACCGCGCTGCACGTCGCCGCCATGCATAGCCGTGCCGCGGTCATAGCCGTGCTGGTGAGCGACTACGGGGCCGACGTGAATTTCAGGGACAACGACGGGAAGAAGCCCTATCACTACCTGGGGGCAGGTACGTCGTGTGAGCTCAGCGAGCTGCTGGGGGACCCGCGTGTGGCCCGTCCCGTCGCGCTCCAGGACGGGGCCGAGGACGGGGAGGCGAGGGAGCTCCCCAGGGGACTGAACACACTGAGTAAGCTCATGGGACACCGCAGGAGGTACAGGCAGCACGCGGGCGAGGACGTGGAGGAGGGGAGGGACGCGCCACGGCCGTATCACCGCAGAACCCTCTCGGATATGTTCCATCCACACTGAACGTTCAGGATGGGAACAAAGAATCTACTGCCACCCTTTGGGACTGTGTGGCATCCTGTCAACTGGCTATATTGTAAGGCATAATATGACAAAAGCTGTGATGTGCGTGTAAGTGATGTACGGATGGTGGGCTTTTTCCCCATCTGGTAGTCATGTTGTAACACTTCAAGGGCTACCAGTGAGCCATATTAGTAATTATATGGGGATTTGCTGTATCAGGTTTTAACAAGTAACTATGTAATTATTTGAAACTGTTCCAAGGTTGTTTTTACAAGGTACCAACAAATACACATCATTTGCCAGTCTGTGTGTATATTTTTACTACAGGTGTGTAATCCGAAACAGTAACATGTAATTTGTTTGAATCTTCTTAACTCTATGTTAGCAAACCACACCTTGGCCAAAGCAGTGCATGAAGACATCAGCTTTTTTCTCTATGAACTGTTATTATTCTAAGGTGATTGCTGCAAATGCTAAAAAATATATTTCATATTACTTTAAGAAGAGTAACTGTTGCTTTGGGCAGTAGCTAATGGGGACCATAATAAATCCTACACATTCCTGATCATCTAATGTGAGATACAGTTATTTGTCAGGAACATTACACAATCAGTGTAGTCTAAAGGCTGATTTCGCACACACAGATTAAGCCTAGTCTAGGACAAAAATAACAAGCTCAGTTTTTTCTATTGAACAAGAATTTTTATAGCCCTAGACTGGGCTTACTCTGTGTCTGCAAAACTGGCACCAAATGTTTTAAAAACATGAACCAGTTACAGCAGAGTGCTCTATGATAACCTATCGGATATGCTCAGTGGCTCATTAGTCACCTCTAGTGACTGCCAAACATCTTCTTATTATGTAGACAAAAAACTTAGCATTTTACCCCAATCGTTAGACAAAAGCAAGGCAAAAACTGCACTCCCTAGTGATGTCACTAGCTGTGGTTATTATATACTGTATGTTCTACAAATGTTATTTTGGTTTCTAAAGAGAGATTGGTTTAAGTTCTTTGCTCCACGTTTTGGTTAACAAAATGTCAGGCAATCATTAGAGGTGAGCAACTAAGCATTTGAGGATAGTCACCAAAGGAAACACAAAAACAATGCATTATTTAGCCCATGGTTGTAACGGGTTATGGGACTGTTCTTGTGCTGCTAAGAACTGAGCACAACAAATTGGTTGTGGCCAGAAACAATATATTTATAGTGCTTACATAAGAAGAACTTCCCAAAAAGAATACTGGTATCTGATTCCTGGTATCCAAAAGAGAAAAACTCACTCTTCGTTCTTAAGAATTTACAAGTGTTTTACTGGGCTTGTTACATTCCTTCCCTCCTAATCAAGCATGTCCACCCCTACTTCTGGAGAATGTAGGTGTAGGACAGATGTTAGTGGGAGGTCATCTATGCTATGAGTGGGAGGTTAGAATGTTGCCTTTGCATCAGTATAATCAGTTTTGATAATATGGAGTTGCTAGGAGACAGGCAGGGTTATCGGTTCCCAATTCCTTTTCCAGGCTCCTTTGTCCAGAGACGTCCAGAGGCGGGCAAGATGAGACGTAAGATACTCACACACAGATAGGCATTTTTGTTTTAGAAGCTTTAAAAGCACAGATCCTGGCCTGATAAGGAATGTGTCAAGGCATTTGAGATTTGGTTCAGCTGAGTTAGTCGTCTTAACATACATTTTCATTCATGGTCATTAAAGGATTAAGACCCTTACATTTAGAACAATCAGAATTGGGAAATTGTCTAGATGTTGTCAGTTTGGTTTATGAATTGACAGCTATTATAACTTAGTTTAACGATTATCAGGAGAGTGTTCAATAATTCTGTTCTTGGAGACACTACTTGGGGACACAATGTCAGTTTGTGATTTGACAAAAGATGTGCATTGTACAGGGACCAAGCTAATGTGTCAAATGCTAATATTGTTCTTGACCTGGGGCAGCCGCTGGGTTGGAAAACAAATCTCAGAAGTTTTTTCTTGCTTCTTTAATGTCTGCTTGTTAGGAGCAGAGCGGTGGACTAAACATGTTCACTCTGGCTGCAGGTCCCCAGGTTATAATGTCACCTTCTGTGTTGAGAAAATTCTGTGTGTATCATCGGGTTCTCTGTCTCACCGTTCTGTCCGACTGGTAAACATGCCATTTGAAAGTGTGTTATGAACTCTGTCTGGAGGTCAGTTCCTAAACCGACTACATTTAATCCATAGAAATGGAATATGAATATGGGGTACTAGTCACACTTCACCAAACCCCAGCCATCACATCGTACACCTCACACAAGGAAACTACGCATGAGCTTTTTGTTGAGGCCACTGACCAGTGGCGACTGGCTGCTCATTTCTACAAAGATATGTATAAGGCGGGGGACTCAAAGCATCCACCCATTACACAAAACCTTTCAACCTTACAGAAAAATTTAATATTTGTTGGTTTCTTTTTACATTGCAAACATTTTAAATGTAGAGTGCGTGGTTAGGTGAATAAATCAGTTCAGGCAATGTTCACACGGATTGATACTGTATTTACCAAATACAAACAATGACTGATGACTTGACCGGGTTTGGAACACAGACAACAATAGCATAAAATGAGATACAGTTAAGGAAACAATGTGCTATTGTCTCCCAGTCTGGGGACGTGACAGGATTCATTAGTGATAGTGCATCCATTCAAGCAGCTACAGTATACTCTCTGTGGCCATTCACCACTGGTTATTCCATATGCATTTTTTCCATGTGGTTGATTCTTCTCTGAAGGTCACCATGGCTCTGAAATGAACAAATACTATTATTATGAAATAATGGTAGTGTGATTCATATTGCCCAAAGATTGGTTGGTATTAAAGTTAATCAAAGTGACATTAGAATGTTGTCTAAAAATAAAAGAATCACAATATCACCCACTACCGAGTCAATATGGAAATGAGACTCTTCCACGAAGGAACTTTTTTTCCAACAGAAATGTAAAGATTCAGATATTGTCAATTAGATATATCCATACACAGTTAAATGTAGGCCTACCATACTTGTCCTTAAATGCTATGGGTATTCAGTAGGCCAAAAGGACATACAGTTTCCAACAATCTATGGGTAAGCTTTTCTTCTAAGGGTGAAACTTGTGGTACGTACGAATAAACATTAAACAGATAGAACACCAAACATAACTGTTCTGATGACCGTTGTTCCAAGATCCCAGTAAAGTGAAAGAGATGTAGAATGCAGAAAACATGCTCCGCTAAAACACACACACAGTGTTGACCTACATAGCTCATAATGGCGAATGTCAAAGGTCATCTTTGTGGCCTAAGCAATGCCATTGTTATTTAATGGCTGTAATTCTCAAACATATCGTATAATTTAAAAACAAGTAAATCAGAAAAATCTTGTTGCTGTTCTAGTGACATTTTGCAATTATGCATCAATAGAATTATTAATAATAGGAAGCGGTACATATTGTAATATAACATAGTGGGTTCTTGTCCTTGGGTTTTGATGGGCCATGAGTTGATTGCGCACCTGTTCAATTCTGAGGAGCGCGTGCATAGGTTGGTTCTCCAAAGGGATGCCGGGAGTTCTCCTAAGTACTGACAGATTTCTTTAGAATGGAGATTCACCTACACTTGATTATTGTTCATACATACCGGATTTTAATACTTCTCTTGATCAGTGGAGTTTCACTTGGATTGTCCCGTGCCACGTTTAATCTACAAGACGAGTTTGGCGATTCCACGTGGAACCAAAACGGCCATATTTTGTCCCCCCTTCTGAAGGCACTGAGAGAGCAAGGACATCCATGGCGGGATACGACCCCAAGAATGAAACCTGAGTCGAAATATGTTCGATACATGAAAAGACTGTACAGGATGTCTTTAGGTCATGATAGGAGTTCTGGAGCTAACGATCTCCTATACAACACTGTTCGACTCATAACACCGCGGGAAGAGTGCCTCGAGCAAAGCAAAGGTGAGTTCTGAGTTTGGGTTGAATCGTAAATACATGGATTGAGTGAACCTGCACGGAGAGACTTCTACTGATGGCAAATAAATGCCATAATTCTAATATATTTTGGGGGGGACACATCCCCCAATATTCAAATATGCTTCAAAATGACCACCCACTATATAGATTTAAAAATGAAGTTGTGCAATGCTATGACAGGCAACCACGCTCCGCGGTCCGAACAAATCCTTTGCAAATGTAATCGGAATTACTAAACTCAACTAATTGCTGTTATTATTTCCACGATTTCCATTATTGTGGTTTTGCGTGTGGTTTGTCTATGTGTTGTTGCCGTACCCCAGCAGAAGCTGGATGACTAGGTGTAGATTCATTGTATAACACTACTGTTTCATGACTCAAATGTATTAAGTGCGAAACCCTAAATGTAATATGACTTACTTAGGATATACCTTTTCCAATGTTGATAGTTCTTACGTCCATGTCAATACATCATTTTGCCCTGGAACTGTTATTGTGGGGGGAAAAAACTATTTTGCTAGAAATTGTCAGTGATTGAATGGAGTGGAAACACGTTTTAGGTGAACACCAATTGTGTTCACGTGCGTATTCAACTACCATGAATGTCTGTATTTGTTTGTGTCAGAAATCCCACGTTAAATCTGAGTTAAGTGTCAATCATTTTATTTTGCGCAGCACGTATAATCTATGTAGACAGTAGTAGCTTTCATTTATTGCATTGTCGTATAGTATACGGTATAGCTGTACTTCCAACTGGGCAGGGAGAGTAGGTGACATAGAGGTGAGTTAGAAAAGGAGCGAATAATGATGACTGAACTAATCCGAAATCGCTGTGTTGGTGTTGTTTGTAAGAGGTCAACAATAATGGTGGATTGGGAAGTATTCCATCTTTGGACTGGGGTAACCAACCAACTACAGCTCAGTTGCAAAAATGGTCCTAGCAACATCAATTATTATTGACACTGGAGGTGTCAACCACGATGATGAGGTTTTGTAGGGGTGGTCTTATGTGAAGTAGTGGTGATGGGGAAACCTTTGTACATGTATGTTTTCTAATAAGTATTGTGAGGTTTTGGTTAATTTCTTGACCTTATACGTAGGGCTGTATAATTCATTAGACTATATGTTGGATACATGTTTTCCATGTTTCTTACAGAGTTCTTTGTGCAAGACCTATCCTACAACCTTGACCCTGTCAGGGACAAGGAGCAGCTCCTGAAGTCTGTCCTACTGTACTCCTTTGACCAAGAACAGGCCACTTCCATCACTACCCAGTGTTACCTGGATGTGAAAGAGCCAGTAACCTCTGATCAGTGTCTTCTCTGCTCTAGTACCCATCACTCTGTCAACTTCCTTTTCCACACTGACCGCAGGAGAAAGTGGGTTGAGGTGATTTTTTTATTTTTATTTAAATTCAACGCAAACCGCTTTTTTGGGTCATTAAGGGCAAATCTATTCATCCATTTAAATACCAATACAGACGTTTATGTAGATCCACTGCATTTACAATCACAGAGAATGTAAAACGGAAACATCTAACTGTTGTATTTCATTGTTACCCCTCAGGTGGACATCACTGCATTTCTCAGCCCTCTCATCCAGTCCCACAAGAAGGACATACACTTGCTCATCACCCTCAACTGTGTGGAGGGTCGAGGAGAGAAGCAAAGTGGAAGGGGCCCCATCAAGCTCCACCTAAGGTCTCCATCCCTGCTTTTGTACCTCAACGACACCAGTGAGCTGGCACACCAAAGACGGCCGCCCGCTTTGCCTAATGGGTCCCAAGGTCAACCAAGTTCTGGAAATGAAATGGACACGTTTGGAAGTGCGACGCCTTTCAAACTGGAACAAAAGATCAACTGGAGCGAGAAGATTACCAGACGGAGGAGAGAATCTCCATCTAAGCACAGCCTGAAGACCAGCCTCCCCGAACTTCGACCGAGTTCCGAGTTCTCGACAAGTGATTGTGCCCTGTACGACTTCAGAGTGAGCTTCAGTGAGCTCAAACTAAGCGAGTGGATAATTTTCCCGCACAGGTACAACCCCAGGTACTGTAAAGGCACCTGTCCCAGGGCTGTGGGATTTTTCTACGGTTCCCCCAGACACACTTTTTACCAAAACATAATCTATGATAGACTGGACTCCTCTGTGCCGCGGCCTTCCTGTGTGCCCTCGGAGTACATCCCTCTGAGTGTTTTAACCCTTGAAGCTGACTCTATAACATACAAAGAGTTAGATGAAATGATCGCTACCAGGTGCACATGTCGCTAAAGGCTCACCGCCCCGGTCGGAGTCAAACTAAAATTCTAATTCCATGCCTTTTTAATATTAATGGGCTACACTAACATCATGGCCTAGGGACTTTTATGCCAAATTATCAGTCTCAAAACATCACTGTGTGGAATTTTAATTGTTCTCCTTGCCAAATATCTATGATTTTCCCTTTGTTTATATGTTTTTGTGAATGTTTGTTTGCTTTGTTTTTTTGTGATGAGCTGTTGTATTCTGTTTGACCGACATTAATACAGTAATGTATTATTAATATGATTTTTAAGTTATTTTTGTTAATTTATTTTGGGTGTCTCGTCCGCATTATTTTGCTATTGTTTCACGCTGTCTGGTAAATTGAATAAGTCTGTTTTGGACCAAAAAATTGACCAGGTGTACTCTACTATTATCAAACACACTTGCATTTAATTTTGTTCACAAGGATTTCAGACAACAGGTTTCATTGACAACTTCTCTTCACAGTTCAGGATGTATATTATACCTTATGGAACACTTGATGTTTCAGTGTGTATTTTTACCACTCTTGGCCATTTTGATATTGCTACATACCTAAGAGGAATTTTACTAAAATGCATGTCATTTATTCATGCATAAGAAATGAAATACTGTACAATCTTGTTCAGCTCACAGATTATCACAAAAAAATGTAAAGAAATATATATATTAAAAAAATAAAAGAGCAAGCAAAGATTCTTTTGTGTTGTCTCAATGTCGTTGTAAATCCCATGATTGTTCTTGCTTAGAGTAGTTTGTTAGTTTGCAAAACAAGTAAGCTAAGGATTCTGCGCCAGTACAATCATGACTGAATATAAACCGCAACGTTTAACATCTTTTTCTTTTTATCCGTTCTTTCTGTTTTGATGTTGCGGTATTCACACAAGGAGCCTATGGCAATAAGTTTTCACATGGTGGCAGTAGAATCTCAATTTGCAGATGCTAGCACAAGTAAAGAAGAGAGGGTGGAAGTTACGTAGTGCATTTTTCTCTAAGTGTACCAATCAGTACAAATCTGTCGCCATTAAACCTACATCCTGAGTAGTCGTACGGTAAGGGGTTCTAAAACTTCAAGGATTAGTAGAGTATTTTCACAATTTGCGTTATCTGTATACACATTTATAAAACTGATATTAGCGGACGTTCTTGGGATTTAAGGGGGGAAAAAAAGTAGGAGTGTCCTGCCAGTGAACAAGAAATTGTCGTGAATGTCATGCAAGGTCTTTATCTTAGCGAGTTAGCGTTAGCAAATTGCTAAATGTTTTGCCCGGGTGGATTTGCCCTTTTCCCCAGTTTTCTTGTATTAAGAGAATCATTCATTGCTCTCTCGCTAGAACTACATTATGTAGTTCTCAAAGATTGATATTTTCTAAATTAATTCGAATATCTTTATTTGACGTGGCTAATACTAGTAAACATATTTAGTCAGAGCATGCTAATGTAATGTTTGGCGTTTGGAAATTGAAAAGGAGTGGTGGATATTACCTTAACTCAGACGTAACAAACTAGCATTGTGCAAGTAGCGGGCATGCCATTTAACATCATATTACCTATAATGTTAAATGCATGCCTCGTGCTTGCTTGTTAGATTGATGTTGCGTTTATGTTTAGCTATTGTCATTATTTTCTTTTATGATGTGTCTTGAAGTGTATTATTGTCGTCATCAATAATTGTTTGTGGTCCAGATTTCTAGACGCCATGGGTCGCCACTTTGGAGATTTGGCCAAGGTCCGTCATGTGATCACCTACAGTTTGTCTCCGTTTGAACAGAGGGCTTTCCCAAACTACTTCTCAAAGGGAATCCCCAACGTTTGGAGACGATTCAGATCATCTTTCTTTAAAGTTGCTCCCCGTAAGTGCTTCCAGAGGAGAAACAATTCTGCCCCATCCCCAGTCCTCCTTACGATGGCTTCCCCTCTTTGTGTTTACTCAGTCTTTTATTTAATTCATGTAGAGTGTCCGAGCCACTTCATTAATGATAAGGGTGACAGGTATTTGTTTAAGTTGTAACTTTCAGTGGGAAGTTCTCATCTTTTGATTACCAATAGATGGGTCGTTTTAAGGCACAGTTTGGTCTGCCTTGTGACCTGGCTCGCTCCCTTACATGCTAAGTGTTTGTGTTGTCGGAAGTCGGCTATGGCAACTAATCGATCTGCTCGGAAATTGCAAGTTCATCAAACCCTTGCCACTTGTTCAGTTTTGCATAGTTTTGACAGGATATGAAATTCATTCTATAATCTCAACATCAATAGCTTTTAAAAAACTGGGGATTAGAGAACGACTGCAAACTTCAGGAATAATGGCAGATTATTCAAACTCACCCTGTATTATTACTGGTAGATGTCAAAGACGGGTATTCATGGAAAACCAGGCATGATATTTTACTAAATGTTTGTAAAACACTTAACATTTTAGTTACTGTAAGTTCTGTTGTTTTTATTTTTTATTTTTTTTTAAATATAAATGTTCCTGGTCCTTGATCTGCATTACTACCATGTGGACTGTCAGGACAGCTTAAACTCCTTCAGGACTGGGCTATGTAAATATATTTACACAAGTGTATTCATGATGCAAAACAAATTAGCAACAAAAGCAGTAAACTGTCTTGTTCAAGAAATAATAAGCTTGGGAATGATCTTATCATGATGGTTGGGTGCAGTTTGTTTAGTGATACAAAACTTGGATTGTTTTGCGATTCAAAGTTCCAAACATTGCTGACCAAGTCTGCAACAGTGGAACATGGTGTCCGTGCAGTGACAGGCAACTACTGTGCAAATATAAAATTGATTTTGTTAAAACAATAAGATATATCATGTGAAATTATCTAGATTACACACACTCCTTTTGTCGCTTTAGTACATTACCATGTTCAAATTCCTTAACATGGTCATGTATTATAGTCTTTAAATTATTTTTTAAATGGCCTGAACATGCATCTTTTATAAACTTTCCTTTTACGCAGCATTCCTAGTTTCTGTTTCTTACCTATCGATTGTGGGGTTTTTTCCAGCAATGATCGCTGCTTACGTGACCTACACTTGGGGAAACCATGTCCATCAACAAAGCAAGAGGAAGATTCCTGCTGATTTTGAGAAGGACGAGTGAAACCTTCCATTTTTCTGTCGCTGTGTATTCCTGTTTAAACCTTTAATGTATGTTTCGTCAATAAAGATGATATTTATCACAAGTGAGTTTTGTCTTTGCTGTATGTTTGACACCGCATGAATGATTGGGCTAAATCGTTGGCCATTGTTTCCCAGAAGTGATTTAGGTATAAATATATTACGTAATTACCTGTCACTTGTAAGTTTTAAAACTGTTTCGCGACAGTAGACGGCGAATAAAAGGCTACTAGGCTGGGAAATGTAGGCATCAATGAAACAAAAACGTAACAGGGGGTGCAATTTATGATTGCTGCTTTACAAGCATACAATGCCAATTAAAAACATAGTACATTCCCATTGTAATATTATACAGTCTGTTGCCTTTTTGTTAATGATGATTCAAAAGTTTTTCTAACATGGAAGAGTTTTCCGGAATTCATCCCGAAGTGACCAGAATGAACATGCAATTGCTCATTGGGCTTTTATACTGAAATTAAAATTTGGAGGGGTCGGATGTGAGCTTGTTCGTGTACATCAGTGATTTGCCGGCTAGCAGTGCATGCATTTGCAGCTCCATGGAACTAGAGGGGTATAATGAATTAAAGCAGAACGTACATTGATACATCCAGTTGGTGGTCTAGTCTCGCTTAGGTTACATCTCTTAACGTATATTGTGCTTTTACATCGTATTTTCTGTTTACTAAGTCACATTTTTCAAAGATGTCTGTGGTAGGATTCGACGTCGGTTTTCTGAACTGCTATGTAGCCGTAGCTCGAGCCGGTGGAATTGAAACTGTGGCCAATGAATACAGCGATCGATGTACACCGTAAGTTGTATTATTATATAGATAAACATATTTGATGTCGGTTATATGTTTACACTTTTTTTTTGCTTTTTGTGTGATTCATAACATAGAATGATCGAACACACTGTGTGGCCTTGACTTTGCGATTGAGAAGGGAGGCGTGATGCTAAATTGCTAGTTAGCGGGTTTACGTTAGTCTACCTAGCTTAGTAGCTCGCTTGCTAACGCGTCAAGTGTTGGAACACAGCACGTGAATGCTTTGCTAGCTAGCGAGATCAACCCATGACTTGATAAAAAAAAAAGAGCAATCGTTGTAATCCTTAATGAATTTGACCAATTAAACGTTACATTATTTTACTTTTGAAGACTAAATGTACATTTCATGTTGAGTGTTTCCGAAGACAATGGGGGATAACCGTGGCCCCTTGCAAGGGTTTCATTTTGCAATAGAAGTGTCAATGGGACCGAAAGGCCCGCAAACTCTCAACATCAGTGACTTGTTCATAGGAATCCTATACTTTTCTGTGTTGCAGCATAGCCAGCTAAATATGCTAGTATTTGCTACTGGAGTATTCCTACGTTATTAGCTACGGTAGTTGATAACTGATGTAGCATTTTACACATGTTTATTCCCTCTGACATTCTTTTAGAGCATGCGTGTCATTCGGACCACGGAATCGATCTATTGGTGCAGCTGCAAAAAGCCAGGTATGTTTTCCTATAGGACACACTCTACTTGGTTATTTATTTCAATATTAAATAAACACCTAGGGAATGTTCTAGCAAGTTCCATGGGTTTGAATTGAAATGCGTTGTGCAAGTGACATGGCTATACGTCATTCTGCCGGGTAGTGCCCTGTCATCTTCTGAATGATCATTGAATGTAATTTTTTTTATGTACACAATTTGATGTATTTCATCGTTTATGCTTGCTCCTGCCCCATTGGAAAATAAAAAAAATTTTGTTTTTTATTGTTAGGGTATTATTTTTTCAGTTACTAATATCCCTGTAATTCCTAATAAGGTTGTCACAAACTGCAAGAACACAGTCCAAGGGTTCAAGCGATTTCATGGACGGGCATTTTCAGATCCGTACATCCAACGCTTGAAGTCCAGCCTTGTTTTCGATCTGGCCCAGATGCCTTCTGGTACAACTGGTATTAAGGTAATAAAACAACATTACGTCATAGGATCCTGACTCTAAAGTTTACAAGACTGAATGAATTTGAACAACAATAACGGGACCCCTACTCTTCCCTAAAAGAATTAAACTGAATTAAACTGAAATGGATTTCAATATTTTGGTTCAGGGTATTAGTAATGTGAGTTTCTAAAGTGTGTGTGGGACAACACGTTAACACAAACTGACAGACAGACTGGCGAGAATGTGTGGAATATATGAATTTGATCTAGATGAGTCGATTTGGTTGTGTTTACACTGGCTGCCCGAGCCCCAACAATGTCCACGGAATCACCAAGCAGATTCTTTTTCACATCATGTCTTTTTTTTTTGCATATTTGATGGGTCAGGGGATTTGTTTGTTAAAAAAGATCACGCTGCCTTTCTGAATTGCTTGTAAGAATACCAGATAGAAAACTCATGAATATATTCGTTCTACAATTCTAGTATACTATGTGATATTGGTTGTTTCTTTGCGGTCTAGTAAATTGCGGTGCCTGAGCCAACTCTATAATGCTCCAGTCTATTAAAGAAAGACGTGTGCAATCGTTGTCTCTGCGTGCCTTCAGGTGATGTACATGGAGGAGGAGAAGGTGTTCAGCATTGAGCAGGTCACTGCCATGCTTCTGACCAAGATGAAGGAGACAGCAGAGCATGCACTAAAGAAACCTGTGGCCGATTGCGTTGTTTCTGTAAGTATACATTAGTCAGTCTGCAGGGGGGTTGGTGCTGCATTTGTTTAGATGCCCAACCGTGCGGAGAGTTGGACAGAAGATTAGATATGAAAATCAACATGGAATGGAGTTCTTGGGCATAATCATAGCCCGTGTGGTCTTCTCCAGGTCCCCTGTTACTTCACGGACGCAGAGAGAAGGTCAGTGGTGGATGCAGCACAGATCGCCGGCCTCAACTGTCTTCGGCTAATGAATGAGACCACTGCAGGTATGGGCTGTGTGGACCCCCTTAAGCCGATGGCTCCACCCGTTTAACCTGGCCGCTCAGTGGGACTAATATCAGGGCAATGTGTAAAATAAATAAGTCGCTCTGGATGAAAGGATATGCCCAGTTGCTTAAATGTAACGACTTAATAACTTCTTCACAGGACGTATTGATTCATTATAAACATGTTGCTAAGGTTTCCCCAGTCATCCTAGGTGAAGACATTCACATGACAACCAAAAAAGGAAGTAATGTGAATAATGATTTAAAACGCGTTTCTTTTTCTTTCAGTGGCTTTGGCCTATGGAATTTACAAGCAGGACCTCCCTGCCCCAGAAGAGAAGCCCAGGATAGTGGTCTTTGTAGACATCGGGCACTCTGGATACCAGACCTCTGTCTGTGCCTTCAACAAGGGCAAGCTGAAGGTCAGGGTTTTCCTATTAAGGGAAGGGGCTAGAAGGGTCATGCAGGTTCTACAACATTACTGTTAATTACAGTTATCTTATCAAGGCATTTAACAAATTGAACATTTGACGAAGTGTAGAATTAAAACAAGTCATTTGTCGTGGATTGGCCCACGTTTGTCAGGTCAAATTACAGGCACTGCAGTATGTCTGGGTCACTGTCTTGTTCCCAGGAACGTATGCAGATAATAGCGCACGGTCTGGGGGAACAGTCCTTCAGGCTGGGATTGGCATAGTTTGCATTCACAATGAAGCATCTGTAATACTGACAACATCTTCTCTGTCACAAATGTTGTCCGATAAAACCAAAAGATGTTAAATACTTCAGTAATGTCACTTTCTTAGAATGACACACCCACTCCTCACTTCAACAATCTTACTTATTTCATCTAGAATTTTAAATACAATATTCTTTCCCCTCAGATTCTTGCAACGTCTTGCGATCCAGAGCTGGGTGGTAAAGACTTTGATGAAATGCTTGTGAGGCACTTTTGTGAGGAATTTGGGAAGAAGTACAAGCTGGATGTGAAGACCAAGCCTAGGGCTCTGGTCAGGCTCTACCAGGAGTGTGAGAAACTCAAGAAGCTGATGAGTGCCAACTCCTCAGACCTGCCACTAAACATTGAGTGCTTCATGAATGACATTGATGTCTCTGGAAAGCTCAACCGGTAAGCAACAGAATCTTTTCAAAATGAGTCATTCATTTTTGTGTTTCGTTAAAATGGACAAGCCTGAAGTGAAATCTGTTTCTACCTTTTCCCTGTTTGTGATTTGAAATGGAGTTTACCTAGAACTCCATTAATGATCAAAATAATAGTCATGAAGTACATTGACACATTTGAATATGTTTCCTTTAATCTATTGGGTTTTATCATATGCATACATTAATTGTATGCATATGATGATAATAATAATAATAATAAATAATTGCATGCTCAATGCCAATCTTTTCTTTCCACTATTCTTTAGGGCTCAGTTTGAGGAGATGTGCGGAGACGTTTTGGCCAGAGTAGAGGCCCCTCTACACAGCTTGTTGGAGCAAGCCAGTGGGTATTTTAGATTGGCTACTAGCTTCCATCAACCTCAGCAACAAAGCCGTTTCTTTGTGGAGCTGTTAGTTCTCCATAGTTGTACGGCACGACTCAACTAGCAGAAAAGCTGTGGTTGGAAATGCTGTCGGCGACTGTCATTTCTGAGTGGTTTTTTTTCTTTCCTGGTTCCTGTCCGATCAGAGCTGAGGAAGGAGGATGTCTATGCGGTGGAAATTGTGGGCGGGGCCTCCCGTATCCCGTCTGTCAAAGAGCGGATCAGCAAGTTCTTTGGGAAGGAGCTGAGCACCACGCTGAATGCTGATGAGGCCGTGGCCAGGGGATGTGCCTTGCAGGTCTGTTGGTTTTCCTCTGTCTTCACTATGCCCTCTGGACGTCTGACTCCCTGGGTCTTCTGCGTGCACAGCGCAAATCGCTCCAAAAATGGCAAACAGGAAACATTTTTGGATTTTCTTCAATGGCCCTCTGATATTGAAGCAGGGAAATGTGTAAAGTTAAATGGTTCAATGTTTTGGACATTTATGCTCCAAAAGACTCCTTTTTAGATTTCTAAAGCGTTAGGCTCCAAACTGTTGGACAAATTCATAATGGCCCCTTTTTAAGCATGTACTGTAGAATTGATTTCTTACGAT
The DNA here is from genome assembly GCA_016801125.1 of Novumbra hubbsi. Classification (NCBI taxonomy): domain Eukaryota; kingdom Metazoa; phylum Chordata; class Actinopteri; order Esociformes; family Umbridae; genus Novumbra; species Novumbra hubbsi. The sequence continues at coordinate 54,917 of JACXGK010001847.1, forward strand.
GTCAGTCAATAGTGTGGACAGACCCTCTGCTTGAACTGCGGTGTCCAAATGTTTGGCTTGTACTGTGCATTTGGAACTTTGTTATGGCAACAGAAAATGATTGGGTTCTCTACAAATGAGCTTTCTCTCCTGTGCCACGGCAGTGTGCGATCCTGTCCCCCGCATTCAAAGTGCGCGAGTTCTCCATCACCGATGCAGTCGCTTACCCCATCTCTCTGAAATGGAACTCCGCTGCAGAGGAAGGCCTGAGGTAAATGAGACACGTGATGCAAGACTGCGTTTTTCGTAGTCTGAACCCAATTCAAGACTAAACCCTGCTTTTCTATCACGCTTCTTACTACACACATTTGAGACTTGACAATTGGTGGGTTTAGAAATGAACCAGCCGTGTTGTGTGCCTGCGTTTGATGTGTGCAGTTTTCTGCCACTTGGCACATTGTTTCCACTCAATCCGCCTGAAATTGACCGACTGGCTTAGAGAGAGCTGTAGCATTAATGCTGTTCTTTAGGGTTACATGGTGGAGGTTGCTAACAAAAGTTTTTTAATGTTTCAGTTTGATTTACCTTACTGAAATGTATCAAAATGTGTTTAGTTTTTACCTCCTGGTTCTACTGACGTACAATTTGTTTTCCTTCACGTTTGAGTGCTGTTAGGGGTTCTGTGCATCAGATAAATGAAAGGTCAGACACAAGTCTTTCTCCTTCGGGTTTAATTTAGCAAGTGTGATAGCACATCATTCCCAACAAACACAGGCTAAAAACAACCTGTTGTAAATGGGGTTGTCTACACATAAACATTAGCCATCTGGCATGCTGCATTTTATGCAGTGTGAAGTGTAGTCCACTAGCAACACCAGCTATATACAATGTAGTCTACTAACAACACCAGCGTTATACTGTGTAGCATACTAGCAACACAGCTATATACAGTGTAGCATACTAGCAACACAAGCTATATGGTAGCATTTTGAAAGCCGTACTACACAGAACAGATCTACATAAAGCATACTCCAGCAGCAGCTTGTCAGAACCTCCTGTCCCATGGAAAGCTCTGATTGTACATTGTAAACGTTTATTATTAAAGAGGACCCAGTAACCAAACAGCATAAAGTTCTCAACAAGACAGCCTTCCACCAACACTGAACTAAATGATTGTGCATGTTGTCTATTCCAGCGATTGCGAGGTGTTCCCGAAGAACCACGCTGCCCCATTCTCCAAAGTGTTGACTTTCTACCGTAGGGAGCCCTTCACTCTGGAAGCCTACTACAACAACCTCAAAGAGTTGCCCTACCCTGATCCCACCATCGGTAGGTAGACCGTATATACGTTTGTTTCACGTCATTGAACTCCTGGGTAAATGAGCCTTTCTGGAAACGACTGGGCCTGGAGTTTGCAATATGAAACGTTTCCTCTGCTTCTCTCGATTACATTCCCGCTGGGTTTACCTCAGACGTCTTCACGCTGTTTCTGTCGTTCCGCACGTGTATGAAGACTGTGAACTAAACCCAGTGGGGCCAGTCAAGGTAGTGACGTGTCCCGGCGTGACGTGTCTCTTCTCCGTCCAGGTCAGTTTGTGATCCAGAAGGTGGTGCCGCAGGCTTCAGGCGAGAGCTCCAAGGTCAAGGTCAAGGTCAGGATCAACATCCACGGCATCTTCAGCGTCTCCTCAGCCTCGCTGGTGGAGGTCCAGAAGACGGAGGAGGGAGAGGAGCCCATGGACACGGAACAGCAGACGTCTCCCGAGCAGGAGGAAGAGGTGCTTATTGAGAGCGCGTATAGATTGATTTGTTTTTTCACTCGCGTCATTTCGATTTTCAACCACGCTGACAACTGGCACACTTGGCACATGGTCTACATGTTAACCTACACATGCAGTAATAACCTGACAACCCCATGTATGGGGTTTATATTAGACCACTCTGTTGTCTGGGGGCCTGTCGGAGCTAGGATGTGCTGTTCCATCGGGCCCTTTAGGGTGTGGTTTATGACCATTAATTCGGACCATTAGTGGGAATCTTGTTATATTGGGCCTGATATTCCTGTGGGATAGGGCCTGGTGTTTCATCAGTGCTCAGGGCTTGAATCAGTCGGGGTATTGTAAGGATTAAACACCCTGGCCCTCTCTTCAGGGCAAAATGCAGACGGATCAGGATGAGACAAAGGTTCCAGCAGAAGGACAAAAAGAGACAGAGGAGGAGACTCCTGAGAATGCGGAGATGGAGGTGCGTCTGACATTCCTGTCTCTGACATTATTCTTCATTTTTTTGGTCCCGGACAACGTTTTACTTCTCCGTTCGGGTCGTTGGTAGCTGGATCCTTGGCAACAGTCCACACTAGGCATGCGGGGACAGAAGCAAGCACCAGACATGAAATGTACTACATCGCTACATTCTTGAAGAGATTTGTCATTTATTTTTGTCTCTGTCCAGACTTCCCCAGAGGAGAGTAAAACTGAGAAGAAGTCTGACCAGCCTCCCCAGGCCAAGAAACCCAAAGTCAAGACAAAGGTTCTGGAGCTTCCTATCGAGAACAGCCCCCAGTGGCAGCTGGCCCTGGACATGCTTAACCTGTTTGTTGAAAACGAGGTATTTCAGATTCTGTTGAATACACAAAACCATTTTTTATCTCCGTCCTGTTATGTCCGTCCCTGCCTCTATTCCTGTCTGTTTGTCCATCCCTGCCTCTATTTCTGTCGGTCTATCCCTGCCTCTATTCCAGTCTGTGTGTCCATTCCTACCTCGATCTTTGTATCTGTCTGACCCTGCCTCTATACTTGTGTGTCCATCCAGCTGTTGCATCTCTCTCTATGGTCCTGCAGGTTGAAGTGTGTATTATTTCTTTCCCCAGGGTAAGATGATCATGCAAGACAAGCTGGAGAAGGAGAGGAACGATGCGAAGAACTACGTGGAGGAGTACGTCTACGACATGAGGGACAAACTACACGGCATGTTGGAGAAGTTTGTCAGTGAAGCTGTGAGTTCGGAGCTCCTCGACTGGGTCGGAAATATGCCCTAGAGTAAACTAGCATTTGAATTAGTATGTCAAGGATTACAATGTAGATGGTGATTGTGTCCTAATATAGTTGAGGATTCTGCACCAGACTCTGCGTCCATTATGAAGGAATGTGTATCTTTGCCAATCTTTAATGCCATGACTTGTGAACAGGCAAGCATGTTAGTTAGTTTTTACCACAGATTAAGTTATTTTACACCAGTGCTAACCCTAACCCTTAATCATCCCTTTTAGTGAGAATACTGTTGGACATTGTATGTTCTTGTCTGTATCTGAACTAGGATCATGCCTGTGTCTCACGTCCTGCTATTCTGACTGCTTTGGGGTTACTTTAGGATCGGGACATCCTGTCGTTAAAACTGGAGGACACAGAGAACTGGCTGTATGAAGACGGAGAGGACCAACCCAAACAACAATACATTGACAGATTGTCTGAGCTCAAGGTGAGGCTTGGTGTTCCCACATTCAGATATAGTCTATTCCTAGGTAATGTTTCCTGTATAATTAATAATAATAATAATGATGAATGTAAGTTCCTGTTAGGACAACTGTTTTTTTTTTGGTTCTGACATTCAATGTTTGAAAAAAGGATTTTAATTCCCATCTGAAAATGCTAAATTCTCCTCAGGCTGCTAATTCAGCACAGTTTAAGTTGGTTATACCATCCAGTGTGTCTGACATAAGATATCCTGGCTTTTTCCAGAAACTGGGACTACCCATCCAGGAGAGGTACATGGAGTCTGAGGAGAGACCCAGGGCCTTCGACGAGATGGGGAAACAGATCCAGATGTACATGAAGATTGTCGAAGCTTACACAACCAAGGTGCGGCTGACTGAGTTATTTGGCAGTACTGATCGTTGCATTTTGGATGTTCAGTGATGGCAAATTTAAAACGTATTTCTAAGCTATCGCTAGTATCTGAAGTTGACAATGGTTGCCTTTCAGGAATGACTCAATAGGAATCACGGTTTGTTTTAAACATTACGCACTTTGCAACAGTGGACTACATCTTTATTCTTTGCATACCACAGATGAAGAAGGAACGACTAAGAAATATTAGAAGTACTACTAGTGATAGATATTAACTAGAGTCAATTATTAATGCTAGAATAACTAGAATAGTTATGTTAATGCTGTTCTGTTTGCCAACTCTGGGTGCATTTGCATTTAAATGTCACTCAATTCACAGAAGGAAACAAATAGTAATTCAGAATGTACCCCAGTTAAAAATCACTCAACATAGTTGGTATTGGTGAACTTTTGAATTGACCAGAAATTAAATGAATTGTATTTTTAACCTGCCAGCAATATGATAATTTCACTTTTGAGGAATATCTTAATTTCCCAGTAGTAAGAACATATTCACAGCCGTTTCAAGCCATTGGAAATGTTACATGTTGTGTCTAGTTGTTTTTCAGGAATACCCCAAATGTATATCTAAATATACATATCAACTTTTCTTTAAAATTTTATGCAAGATTTTTGGTTTCAGTAGGTTGATACCAGAAGTTGTATTTTTGTACTGAACAACCTGGGGATTGTAAGTAATATGTTATAAATGTCTTTATTATGCCAGGATGAACAGTATGACCATTTGGATGAAGCAGACATTAATAAGGTGGATAAGATGGTGAACGAAGCCATGATCTGGATGAACAGCAAAATGAACCAGCAGAGCAAACAGAGCCTGACGTTGGAGCCTGCTGTCAGGGTCCGAGAGATCCAGACCAAAACCAAGGTGAGAAACGCCTGTATTATCTGATGATCCAATACTGCACCTATGGTCAAAGATCCCATGTTTCTCACTTGGAGTTCTGGGCGAAAACCTTTTGCCCGCGAAAATCTAAGTTGCTTTTGAGGTCACAGCGACTTACAAGATCTAAACTCCTGCTTTATACTACTGTATTAACCATGGTATTTTAGCCCCACCTCAATTTAAACTCGGATGATTTAATCCTTAACCCTGCGTTTGTCCGATACTTGTATGTCAGATACAGTGAATGAATTTGCCCCTCTTACACCTCAATAGGAGCTGTACTCCGCCTGCAACCCCATTGTGACCAAGCCTAAGCCCAAGGTGGAGCTACCCAAGGATGACAAGGCAGGGGAGCAGAACGGACCCGTGAATGGGCAGGAGAATGCCCCAGCAGAGGGCCCCGAGAAGGGGGCTGCGGACAGCCAAGACAACCCCCCCTCCACGGAATCCACGGAACCTAGACCCGACATGGACCTTGACTAAAGCATTCGAGTAGGCGGCAACCAGTGTCTCCCCGCTCAGGGGCTGTGTTTCAATCTGAAATGGCTCCTTCCATGTGTTCTTGTTCCCTCGTTCAGATCTGATGGCACTGGAAAGATTACTAAAGCACTAGGGGGACAACACGTAACACTGCCTGCATGACCTACCCAGAAGGCACGCTGGAGATATTAATTGTAGAACCGTAGCACATTTGCTTATGTCTCATCTTAATTGTTCTTTCAGATCTATTGACATTAAGGGCGTACCATAAGTACCAGGGGAAGGAGGCAAGGTATTCATTATTGAGACACAGCCCAAGTGTATCAGTGCTACTAGTGAAGTGTCTCAAGTCTCACTACACATGTCAATGCAGAAGGCATACTGTAATTTCGGCATATTGACCCCGGCAACCAGATGATGATGACGGTGTCTTTCCGCTACCAATAGCATGCCCTTTCTTTTTTCGCTGAAACACAATTGAAAGAAGCCAACTGCAATAAGCCTGTTTTTTTTGACAATGAGCGCTGTACACATGGTATTTATTTCTGTTGTATGCTCTCTGTGACTGTTCCGGGTCAGTGGTTTTAATAAAGTTATTGGAAATCACATTATTCCACAGTTGTTTGAATTATTATTTTTTTTTTTCCAAGGACAGATGTTTACCAGGTGCTTATGCTATGGTGATAATTAGGGGTTAATTTGGGGCCAAGCTGTGTTACTAACTTTTCTTATTATTGGGTAACTACTTCTGCAATTGGAGTCTATTGCACCCCATAGACCGTTCTATGGCACCCCTTAGACCGTGTGGTTAAAACATTGGGGAAATGTGGCCATCTTATTATAAGGTTCATGGCTGTGCCTTGCCCACTCTAGTGTCACCAACGGTTCAAAGGTGGAGGTGCGTATACCGACATAAACAAAAATGTCATACCGTTTGATATTCTGGGTCATGCTCAACGCACGTTATGTCATGTATTTGTGCTCATATTGATTTTCGGCCATATTAGATTTTTTCAAAAAGTTTCAAAGGTAACATTTTGTTATTCTTTCCCAAAACTGGCACAGATGACTTCAGACTTAGCCTAACAAAAGGCGCCAAACCGGACATAAGGGGACTCCGCAAACGTTAGAACGATTTTTACCAAACTTTGTTTCCATGGTGCCATGAGAAGCAGAGGATGCTTGCGGTGTTTGGGCCCGATCGGGCACATGTGGGCGATATTCCAGAAAATCTCTTTGAACGTTCATTACTCCTGAACGTCAGCAAATGTCTTAGTTGCATCTAAACGTTTGTCTACTGACAAAATGTCCTATCACTGTTTACAGCCCCACTTTTCGCATGATAAGGTCAATCGCCATGTTCTGCTTGGCCCCCACAATAATTGCAGCTGTATTTCGTTCAGCGTTCCTAAAAGCATCTAAAAGAGCCGCGTTCTGCAGAACTCCGCCTACTTCCTAACTCGTGGATGCGGCTGTATCCGACTTTAGTCATATGACCACAGTTCTTGCATTCAACAACAGGGTTTTGTTAAAAGAAAGCTGATGCGGTAAGTTCGTTAATAAGCTATTTTTTCCATGCACGTCCTACTCCATTTAAGCAGGTAATGCAAGCATCACCCTTGCATACGTCATTAAGTTTTTAGTTTGTGATTCCGACGTTTGCGTTCCGTTTAATGCGCTGACAATGCATTTTGTAATTGATTGATTTCATCTACTTTCACGTAAGGATATCTTCATGAACTCTCTTCTGGCATGGGATCGCGTTTTTATGGGTCTAAAGTCTACAGTGGGTGGGGATTGTTTCAAGAATCTGTTTCTTCTGATTTTAAAGACTTAAATTACGTTTCATTCCGGCTTGGTATTTTAAGATATTAACTCAGGACCATGAAGCTGATCATCTTGAATGATTATGACCAAGTCGGTGATTGGGCTGCCAAGTACATACGGAATAAAATCCTTCGGTTCAACCCTGGACCAGACCGGTTCTTCATTCTTGGACTTCCTACAGGTATAAATATGTCATTTATTAAACAAGCCCTGTTTTCGTTAATAAGGTAAAAATGGCAGTAATACTAGTCATGGATACTGATTTATTAAATTTTAAAAAGTAACCCTATTAATTGTTTCTTTCCATCGTTTTCTTCAGGAGGTACCCCTCTTGGATGTTATAAAAAGCTCATAGAGTTTTATAAAAATGGAGAGATTTCATTCAAGTATGTCAAAACCTTTAACATGGATGAGTATGTAGGTATGTGCTTTAGTTTTATTTCACACTGTTCCAAACATACATTATCGGCATTCGCATAGGAAACACTTAACGAAAACGTCGTCACTGTTTTTCCAACCATGCAGGTATTCCTAGAAATCACCCAGAGAGCTACCATTCCTTTATGTGGAATAACTTCTTCAAGCACATTGACATCCAATCAGAGAACACACATATTTTGGATGGTAACGCTGCTAACCTTGTGGAGGAGTGTGATTCCTTTGAGCAGAAGATCAAAGCAGCTGGAGGAATCGACCTCTTTGTTGGAGGTGGGTGGGGGGGGGGGGGG
>JACXGK010001848.1:0-62600 GCA_016801125.1 Novumbra hubbsi
TGTCAGACGTCACAGATTACTGTTTAAACACTGTATGTCAGACGTCACAGATTACTGTTTAAACACTGTATGTCAGACGTCACAGATTACTGTTTAAACACTGTATGTCAGACGTCACAGATTACTGTTTAAACACTGTATGTCAGACGTCACAGATTACTGTTTAAACACTGTATGTCAGACGTCACAGATTACTGTTCAAACACTGAATGTCAGACGTCACAGATTACTGTTTAAACACTGTATGTCAGACGTCACAGATTACTGTTCAAACACTGAATGTCAGATGTCACAGATTACTGTTCAAACATTGTTTGTCAGACGTCACAGAAACATATTTAGACACGCAGGGATAATTCAGCAAATTCAGCACTATTGGGAATCTTAGGGCAAATCTGCTGTATTTTTTCTAAACACATCTTTCAGGCTTGACAAGTAACTATTAGGGAGGTGCTAGTAGTGAAAGACATAAGGTATATTTTGACCTTCGTCATGCCTTCTACAATACCCTTGTTACAAGTAAATCGAAGATTCTTGCGTAAATCCTGGCCACAAATAGAAAGTACTACTTTTGTTTAAACAAACTGTGCAGCTTTACAGTAGATATATACATTAGCTGCGGAGCGGTATGTGTGTTATAGAGGCCTTGCACTGCATATGACGCTGCTAGACACACACAGTGGAACACATGATGCGGTCCTTTATATCTTCAAAGCTTAAGAAAGTAAAACGGAGTTTGATTTTAGGGAGTTATCTAACTAAAGCTGTGTAGAGTTAGTTTCCCATGAGTCCTGGCTGTGGACACGCCCCCACACGCTGACCTGAGGGGACTTTTCCTTCCTTATTGTTCATCTCTTTTTCTCATCATCTTCTTTTTCTACACGGTGTTCTCCCTCTCCTCCAGGACCTGTTTGTGCTCCTGGACCTGATTGGAGGCCCCAGCCCTCGCTTTGGCAACCAGTTCCCCAACACTGTCCGATGGCTCACCAGAATGCAGAACATTGGTGAGAGCGTCTCTGATCTCCGTTATTCTGTCTTACTCTGTTTCTGTCGGTCTGTCTATGTCTGATTGCTTGTTTCACTGTCTTCCTGTGTCTCTGTTTGTCCTTCCTATGTCTAGGTTTTCTGTCCATTTATGTCTCTACCTTCCTCTGTCTCTCTTGAGCTCTATCTTTATGTCTGGCAAATTCTTTGTACAGGTTTGTTTACAATACGAGAGGGAGAATAAAGCACTAAATGCAGTTTGTCTTCACACCAGTAAACATCTCAGAAGGTTCTATCAGGGGGTTATATCCGAAATGTGGCGCAGTGTAAACAAGACCTATGTCTCTATCTTCCAATTTCTCCCGATCTCAATCTGATTGTCCGTCAAACTCTCTGTACTTTGCTACACATTTTGCACTTTGCTTTCTTTTCAGAGCGTCGTTTACACAATCTGGGCCAGCTGAATGACCATCCAAATGACATACAGTACTTCTGGCCTGGAATACCAGTAGGTCCAGTGCAGGATGACCACATGCCATTCCTCAATAGAGGTAAGCAAACCCAAAACACACTGGACCCGGCATAGAGGTTCTGTACTAACACATGTTCTGGTTTCCTCTCAGGCGTGCGTGTCCTCCATTTGATCCCAACCCCCTTCCCCTCCGTCTGGCACTCATTTGATGACAACGAGCAAAACCTAGACCGCTCCACCATCGAGAACCTCAACAAAATATTGCAGGTGTTTGTGCTGGAGTATCTCACAATGAAGCCTCAAGCCGTGAACCCCCAAAATGCCCCCTAAATCATAGGTTTTCCTGGGCTCAATGACTGCTCCCTCTACACATAACCATTTCAAAACATCAAGGTGTGTACAAGTATGTAGGTTAGTTTGGTAATGTCTAAAGTTGGAAAACCTTTAGCAATCAGACTCAAATTAAATCAAAATACAAGAGATGAATCCACAAAGTTATGTGTGGAAAACAGAGCAGCTATCTTAAGAACCCTGTCCTGAGAGCTCTCCTCGTTCTCACACCCCGTCTTTTCAGCACTCACTATTCACGGGCCGGGCCAAAACACACTCACACAAAGTCCTTTCGATGCTTGGTCCATATAGCATCCAGACTATCACACAGGATCTTCTGTGCCTGCGTTGACAGTGTGACCATTATGTGACCACATCCCTTCTATCCAAGGAGCTAGGCTTTGTGCTAATGCTAATATCAGTGTCCGACTGGTCAGGAGGAAGAGAAAGGAACAGACTGAATGCAGATAAACTGACAAAATAAACACGATTAGGTGGCACTATTTCTTGTGGCATATTACTTTCTGTTTAAATGTATTTTATGTATACATTGCTGTTTGCCTACTATCTGTTGATGCAAGATGAACATTGACTCATGTTGGTGCATTAATATGGAACATTAAACATGTCAAAACTCTGTGCACTTGTGTCTCAAAATGTGTGGTCGTATGTTGAGGGCCTTGGTCGCCAGTCTGATGATCGAATCTGTAATTACATTTAATTACTTTTCTTTGCAAGTTTGTGCATTCAGTTCATACTTTAAAAATAACACCCCACAGAAATGCAGTGTAGATCATTTTCCTTTTCACTAGGACTCAATCCAAAAATATCCATACTACAGATACTACCTCTCGTTTTTGAAGATCGATTCTAGCGTCAATAGGATCAATACCAGTTTTAGTTTCTCCTCATTTTATCATACAGTAGTACTGTCACTGTGAAAACAACGTTATCTTAAATGCTTATCCAGCTCCACCGCTGTTGCTTGTGACCGCGCACTCAAACAACGACAATACACGGGCACGCAGAGCGTCGGGCACGCAGAGCGTCGTGCACACTGTCTACGTTCGCCAATCCTACCCTTAGGCCTACATTCGAATGCTGGGAAGCGCTATTAACTGACTCAGATATTAAGATAGTTTGAATATGTCGAGTCATTTCGTTTCATTTCTTTCATTCGAGTGAGTTATCCATAATTATTGTAGAGCTACCATGTGTCCAATAAACTGTTACAAACATGTATTTATAATGCTACTGTCTTGATCTATTTTCCTTTGCAAACGTAAAACTAATAAGGTATACGTGGTTGGGTAGAACTCGGCTGCCAACCGTTCAAATGAACGAAACAATCTTTCCATTGAAAATTGCAGTACTACTTTACTCAAATGTGGAGGACTAATCGTCTTCTGAAAATAAAATATTCTTGTTTTTTGAGTTGAATTTATACACATTTTTGGTTACATGAATACAAGTTTGTAAAATTTGTTAAAACTCCATTGCACAAGCAGGTCAAATATTGCCTTCAAGAACAAACTAAATGTACAAAATTCTGAAGATAAGCTTGCAAGCACTCAACTAAATGTACAATCTTATGTCCTTCTTATTTTGTCCTTCAATGCCATACATAAAACTAATGTAAAATGCCTGCTGTGCTCTTGTTAGTGTATTTTAATGACATGTTAGTCATATCCCCAAAATACACAATGAAAAAATGTACTCTCTTCATTTGTGTCTGAAATAAAAGATTATCTCCCAGACAATGCATCTTCTTATCTTTGAAAGTCATATCTTTCAGTCGGGTAATGTGTGTATTGTGGGAGGCAAGACTAAAAGACATTGTTGACATTGTGTGAGACCGGGGGTTTGTGTGCCTAAACCTGATTCTCATTCGGGGGTTCCTTATAACCCACCCGCTCACCTTTACTCATCCTTACCTCATCTCTCCTGCAACCTCATCAGGGGTTGCTCTCCTCCCAAGCCTCCTCCAGACAACAAACCCATGACTTGTTAATCCTATCAGGACCTCCCCTGAATTCCACACTTCCCAAATCCCCTGGATTCACCACACTACCCTCTGAAGGAATGTGGAGCTACAGTAGTCTGTGGGATCCACAGCTCAGTACATGCAAACATACAGTATTTATGATGCCTAGCAACACTTATATACTGAATGCCAACAGGGAGATTAAATGGGTAATAACTGGTAAAACAACTTTTGACCGATACACATTCTGCTATCTGCTGCACATTGTTAAGTGGAAGATAATCATCTTCATTGGAATCTTGACATTGTTCCTTCATATGGTAGTTCGCGATATCATGTTTTACTTAGCAACATAAAACATAACAAAAAAAAACTTTCAGGATTCCTTACTCGTGCAGAGACCCAGAGGCCCCATGTGAAAAGTTCCAGCCTTATTCATCACCTTCTGGTCGTATTCCTGTAGGGGTTTTACAGAAATCCCTCACCCTGACTTCCCTGGGGGATTCGTGTCTGTGTGTTCTCACACACACTAATTGTTCCAATCGTGTCTCAACAAGTTATACTCCATAAATACTCCCATAATGTGTGTTGTTCATCTTGGGTGTGTGAAGTGTGCAGATTTCACTGGCATGCAGGGATGTGAGTGATTCCTCCTTGATCTGCCTTCTCATCGGTGGCCGAAGGACGCCCTGTCATTTGACATAAAGTATCCCTACTGTCGTTGAAGCTGTATTTGTGTTGGTGGTCTCTGCACCCCGTTTTGTTTGTGTTTGTCCATTCTAAATCCCGGTGTACTTGTCATACTGGGAACTCCTCGGCAGTAGGGACTTCAGGTCGTTTCAGTTGAACAGTTCTAAACAAGTCATTTCTGGTATAAGTAACGGTCTCATGGTTGTGAAGGTGATCAGAACAGCGGGTCAGAATCTATTGGACCCCGGTCTTTCTTTCCCAGCAACCTGTGGAGATGGTGTTGACATGCACCCTGCCTCCAAAATCCCTGTCCTTGGGTTTACCAAGTACATAGAGCAGCATGTTCAAACAGAGACGAGGAGAAACAGCAGAAGCAAACATACAGGCATTATGATTGTGGTTTCCAGTATTTTATTGCCCTGTTGCAAGGTGCTCAGGTGTAATTGAAGCTTAACCGTAATTGGCTGATTAAGGTGTAGCTTATACCTTCCAGCTGTACAGAGCAAAGGGGTGGTCGGGGGACACTCCCTGGTTGACACTCCCTGGTTGACACTCCCTGGTTGACACTCCCTGGTTGACACTCCCTGGTTGACACTCCCTGGTTGTGTGTGTTTTATAGAGCGTGAGGAGGTGAAGGCCAATATATTGGTTTAGCATAGGAAACAACCGGTTACTTTGGCCTTCGCCTCTCTGCCACTGGATACCTGATTCTATTTACCTGGGAGTACAACAACCTCCCCCTTGTGATGTTCACTAAAGCACCATCTTAAAGGTGTTTATTAATCCCCATATGTTTAAATAATGTTATGGCACATCCATTCATAGCCATAATACTGGTGTCTTTGTCACCTGTAATAGCTTCGCTGCCAGTCGTGGGGCTTCTCTTAACCTCTCCTTGTTGTCGTTAATGAATTTTTGTTGGTTTGTGCATTGATTAACTCTCGTGAGATGCGAGACATAGTAAGACCTTGTAAGACCTAGTGAGGTTTGTAGTAAGAACATATCTACCTGGCTTTTTTCTTCAAGAAAACATGTTTAAAGTGCAAATAAATGGTACTTTCTTTAATGCTGTCACATTGCTCATGTAATTTGTTGGTATTGTTTTTCTTTTGATAGCCTCTAATAAAACTGGGATTCCAAAAGACTCAATTGGACAATCTGAACTGTATTTCCTTTACTCCGCAAATTCTTGCTTATTTCTTCAGTTGCATTTTGAGAAGATCTGAACATCTGCCTAAATGTGTCAAGAGGATACGAGATGGGAGGATGGAAAAATTAACACACTAATAGTATACTTGTAAGTACACTGCTATCTATAGTCAATACATCGTCTATGTGGTCAATACATAATACACAATAAAAAATTAAAAAGAGAAGAGCCATATTAAAAAGAGAAGAGCCATATAGGGTAATTAATTAAAGGACACTTTAGGTTCTAGGTAGAACCTATTTTGCAAAGGGTTCTACATACAACTATCTATGTAGGGTTCAACAATGAACAATATTATTATACCGAACTTTGAATTTGATGCCAGAAAAACGTTAGTGGACAATGCATGAACACTTCTGAAAAAAGGAAATTTAAATAAAGTATGTCGCTGCATCCACAAATGTAAGTTAATACTACCATAAAAAGATGAAAACCTATATAAACAAGATCAAGAAACAATGCCACCATCTCTGGGCCAGAGCTCATTTTAGATGGACTGAGGCGAAGTGGAAAAATGTCCTCCGGGATGAAGAGTAGTAGGACCCTTTGTCTTATAATCAGTGCACCATCTAAAAGCCTAAAAACACTCCATAAGGGATTTAGCCTTGTATAAAAGAGCATAATGCTTGTTTTAATTGGCCAGTGCTGCTAAGAACCTCCTGTTCTATGGGGGTCCTAGTCACATTACACTGCAATAAGTGTAAAGTGAATAACTCAACCAATAAACATACATGCAAAACAAATATTAAACACAAAACATTATTTATAATATACAATATTTGCTCCCACCAGAAGGATACAATTGCCTGTCCTATTATAAAAAAGAAAAGTAAACAGTCAGTAGAAAGAAAGAAAGCCAAACAGTGACGTTCGCTTCCCAAACCAATTTCGTTGGAAACTCATGAAAAAAATAATGTACATAGATTTTTGGAACTGGAAACAAACAGACAACACTCCAAAAAACGACCCTGGCTAAACCCCCGGACACCCAAACCTGATAGTGCCACTGGCAAACCAGATGTACCATTTACAGGAAAAGAATTGTGACCAGGAGATAAAGTGAAATATTCACATAATTATATTTTTACGTCGTTTATGGATTTTCAGTATGTAAGCTAGCTTAATGTACATGTATATGGAACTGGATATAATGTATGAGCATATTTACACAAACCATCAAAAATTTGCCAATGCCAGTTGCCTTTAACCGTTGTTAAAACCAGGCCAGAACCAATCACAACTTTAATATAATGAAGTCACAGTTCTCCGGCCGAAGTCACATGAGTTGCGTCAGTCAGGCCAACAATAAGTCACCATTGTTATTATAAGAAACTAATAAACTGTAGAGCAATTGCTCACCAACAGAGCGCCTCCGTGAGGCGCGTGGTAGACAGGTTATGAAGTGTGATGGTATACGATCTTGCTAATAATCTTGCATAATCTTTACACGTTTAAAATTACTTTTAGAAATGGCTACATAATATAACAGACTATTTGAACCAGTACGGACAGAAATACACGAACACATGCAATTGAATAATTATTTTCCACACTGAATGCAATCATTTAGTATAATAAATATAAACATGCTGTCATTTTCAGCTATAGGTCAGAAATATTTTATGTTTTTGGTGTCAGTGTAGTAAAGCCCGTCCAAATTTGTTGTGCAGTTTGTTGCTCCGCCCTGTTCGCTACTTTCAGTTGAGCAAAACCGTGTAACTTGATCCCAGACCCAGTGACGAATCATGGGGGTTTACACTGATGCATTCAACCATGCGTTTGCGAGTTCCCAGCCGCGGAGTGTACAGGGAGACAGCTGCTATAGAGAAGATCCAGAAACAATGGGAGTTTTATAAAATATTTGCTTCGGTTTAAAGTAGCCGATCGTTTTCTAATAGTTTTTTTTGTCGCTTGGTGAGAATGCTAGCAATGGATCCAATAACGAAGTGGACACCAAAGCAAGTGGTCGACTGGATGAAAGGTAAGTTTCGATCACTTTCACACACTGCAATTGTCAATGTTAAACCGGTATCTTAATCTGGAAAAACTAGTAGTCAATATTTAATTCACTGAGTATTCCAGTATTTCAAAGTAGAGACAGTCTTTTATGTGCAGCCGTTTATAGATGTTGTCAACTTGTTGAACATAGTCTACATATAAAAACATACATAATCTTATTTTAACGTTACTTCAACTGTTTGAAGTCAAAAACAGGTCTGACGTTTTATCTCAACGATTTCAATCAACCTACATCAGAATGATCGTGACAGGTGAAAACATGTTTCCAGCCGTAAATTAGCGCTGTTATAATTGTTTGGGAAACGCAAGACGTTCTTTGTTAAACAAATTTAATACCGCGATACATTTTATTAGCAGTGATAATCAAAACATTTGCAGGCATACGGTGGGTTCAAAAAGTTTGTAAGACTGCATAGCTGATACAAATTAATATAAATCATGAAATAAAATACAGCTAGATTAAGTTGTGGTCGAATACAATTTAGTTCACGCTGTCAGTTGTACCCCTTTGTTTTAAACATCACCTTGTCGTAATGGCTGTCTTGTTCTCAAATGTTTACACATTTGCATATAAGGCATTCCTCTATAAAAGAATTCTCCAGATCCGTAATATCCTTTTGCATTCATGGATTCCACCGGTTTTAGTTGGTTTCAAGTCCAGAGACTGTAGTTACCTTTCAAATATTTATTATAGTGACCGCTTCACCACTTAGTTTAGTATTTTGGTGTGTTCTTAGTATAATTGTCTTGCTGGAACACGCACTTGCAACCAAGCATCTGATGTTTTTAGTTAGAAAATGAAATGAATTGTCCTTCTACATGTTTAACTGAATTAAACAACTGAGCATTGAAACACATTTTGCTAAGTTAAACCTACATAATAGTTTTAGAATGGGCTATCTCAAATAACTAACCTTTGTGCAGCAGAGCAGGAGGTGTAATATTACCATGGGCAGGAACATTTTATTATAATTTCTCTGCGGTAGCATTTCGTGAAGTGTAGTCCTTAACTTGGGTTTAGTGGTAGTTCCAAAGCTGAACACCATTGCCCTGCTCTGGGTGCATTGTGGTTTTAGGCCAAATTAAGCAATTAGTTGGAGGAGCCCAGTGGTTGGATTTGGTCCAGATAGGTGGCTGTCTAAAGCACAAACACCACAAATCTGAAGAACCATCTCTGGATCCACCACGTGTATTCTGACAATATTTTAGGCTTACATTGTAACATGGATTAAAATTAAGTATAGACAATACATCATTAATAAGAAGTGACAATGAATCATCAACAAATATGTCATAATCATGACAGCCCTAATTGGAAGCAAATCATCAAGCCTTTGATTAGTAAATCAGGTGTGCCTGTTCTAGGGCCACAACACAATTGTGAATTGTCTGAGGGTCCCCGAGGAGAGGGTTGAATACCTCTGGTCTAAAACATCATACCACTGGGTAGTTCATGAGACCATTCAGCTTCTTAAGCAACAACTTTTCTAACCACCATGATGCACCAGTTTATTGCCTTTTGACTAACTCCAGGTGGCCATTCTGTACCGTAGCAGAGGTTAAGAGTGAATAACCCACATTGGCTGAAAATCCTGAGTTGCCTAAATAGTTCCATGTTATTCAATGCTATATCTTAGCTTTTAACATCAGGTAAGTCAATAAGTCTGCAAGAATGGCGTGTCACATCCCACAGCACCAAGGAAGTGCTGCAGACCGTAGAACCATCACATTTAGATGATTGCTTGGTGGTCTGGTCAGGCAGTACCAAGACGAACGGGTTCAGTATAGAGCAGCGCAGCTTCAGTGAACACTGACAACTAATGTAAACACAATGCATGACCGGCTCCTCTGGATGAAGGTTGATGAGAGGTTAAAAGCATCACATTTTCTTTTTGTTTGTTTTTGATGTGTTTTGTGTGGACCCCAAGAAGAGTAGCTGACTTTCTTTTGCATCAGCTAATGGGGATCTTAATAAAATCAAATCTACTAATGACATTTTCTGAAAACCCCTCATGTTCTTCTTCTGTCCTGATTTTGCATAAAACATCTATCTTACTGTAGTATCTGGGGTAGACAAAGCATTTTCTTGCTCTGAAAATCAAACCTGGAATGCCAGTTATGGAAGTGTATGACATCACCAACTGACAATTTATTTTGACCCTCCTGAACCTGTCACAACTTTGGCATGTAGATTGACTGCTACAAGTAAAAGAAGTATCGACAGCCACGGCTCAACAGGAAGTTATGGGGAATGCATTGTGAACAGAATAATATACACTACTGCTATAGAAGGGCCTCTTGTGTGCTTCACTTACCTTCAGAGTTTTGGGGGTTAACTCTACGTTTGGTGTCCTGTCAGAAACGTTACAGATCCAAGTGTGTTAGCATTGCCAACATCCAACTGTATGAGAAATGTGAGATCTAAAATGTTGTCCAATGATATCCTCCGGCCTACATTTATTTGAAGGTGTTATTTGATCGTTTCTCTCATTGCCCTGGAGAGAAATCCACAGCCATCCGCAGTTGCTCATTAAAGATATCCTGGCGTGTGCGACTTGCGGCATTGCTGTTTAGATATTGTAGAAGTAGTTACATGAGTCCGTTGAACAGAGCCAGGTCAGTGAATATATGGATTGAGGATTACCTCAGCTGACAGGCCCGGTTTGTCAGTCTTCTTTGGCCAGCTGACTCGGCAGTTCTCCGGTAAAGGGTCTTACCATTGGATTTGTAGAGGGCTCTGTTCAGTGGACAGCCATAGGACAGCTGCTGGGCCTAAAAGAACACCAGGCCATTCATGGCTAACACGCTGTATAAACTCAGCAAGCACCAGTGATGGCTGCGCTAATCGCCCTAAGGTCGTTTTCTTCAGAGGGATCATTGCTTTTGTGTGTCTTGGGTCAACTGTTGTGGTTGACTTCATTGTTTGAAGCTGATTCCTAGTGGTCCATGAATGTGTTTTGTGAGTGAAAGGGCCAGTTAATGTAGTGTTTTAAATGTTTTCCTGCAGCACCTTTCTCACCAATACTGCAAGCTGTCTGTAATAAGGCGTCATTCTACTTTATACCCCCAAATTAAGGTAATCAGCCAAATAAGGTTTGAATCTAATTACATTTTCTTTGTAATTGTAACCAAATGTGCACAAGTATGCAGGGCCACACAGTAAATATATGTTTATGTTAGACTCCAGTAATAGTCCAAATATAGTATTGAGTACATGATTTAATGCCCAGACTTGGCGCTAGTAATATTCTGAGAATGTTCAGCTCAAACCTCCATTAAATAGTTTCACACTTCTAACCCTAACTTCAGTTTACCCCCACTTTCTACGTTAATGGGGAAAGTCTGCCAAGTTTTTTTTCAGGCATTCCAAGCATGCCAAAATACGCGACTACTGTTCAAGTTGATGAGCCAGAAGAGGCATACATAGTAATATGTGTTTGGCCACACCAGAACTGTCTGCTGACTTTGAGTAACAACATGCCCGATTCTGTCAGTATTTAACAACTGAATAAGCTTTGCTTTAAATGGTGTGGGAAATGCGGTGTTGGGTTTATTTTTAAACAACCTGCCATGATTAGAGAGCGGATGAGCTATTGGCCTACATCTGTCCCACTGAGGTCACAGGATGGAAGTGGCAGATCAAGATTGCAGCAGCCAGAGGACGGTGTCTCTTATAGAATAGCAGTGATATTCCAAACTGCTGATTAGTATTGTTGTGCGTCTATGCGGGATTCCGTGAAGTTGTGCTCTCCTATGCTAATTTTCCAGTGGCTTTGATTCTAGAATATTCCATGTTCTCTTGCTAGTGGGGCGTTAGCATTGGTTGTTATTAGCAATGGGAGGGACGGAGTTGTGAAGCACATCCTTACCCCTGCCTCAACTCCCTATTCATAGAAAGACAGGGAAGTTATATACATGAAGTCATTGAGTTGAAATTGTGTCCTCAACCACTAACCAGTTTCTAGTCATCTCCCCTTTCATTCTCCCTTCAGAGCTGAAGTACCGGGCTCTATTGATCTAGAGATGGCGGTGTAACTTTCCTTTTTAGAAAGGATTCTGCCTTCAGGGAAGCTGTCGTCAGAGGATTCTCCCTGAGGTGCAGGGACCTGGAGGTGATGGTGGTGGTTTTGGCCTGATGGGCATGGGCTCACCATATGGACAATTCCCTCCATTTCAGCCATCAATAGGTTGAATCTGTAGCAATGTTATGCTCCATAACACACATCTGCAATTTCACAGTGTTCGATTTAATTCAAAATCATTGACATTTGCATGAACCACTGCTTTTTCTGCCATTATTTCACCAAGTAAGTGTGATAAGAACACATACTTATTTACTGCAATAACCTGGGAGCAATTAGGGAAAACTCTCTCGCTCAGCACAGAAGTGTTTTCTGTTGGCTTGGCGGATCAGAACCAGCCACCTTTCGTTTACTGGCCCAATGATCTTGACTACATTGATCCCCTGCCTCCCCCAGTGTCTTTGCCACTGTTCATATTCTGATTCCCTGAGAGATTATATAGGGGGTGGCTTTCTTTCCCTGTGCCTCTGCCAAACTGGGCAGGGGACGGATCACTTTGTTTAAATCCTAAATGTGTATCGCAAATCTCCCAGATCATCTGAGCTTAGCAGCGCGGCTAGAGGGTTAGCCCCCGTCTACACTGAAGCATTGGCCTCTGAAACACAAAGAGCTGCAACCTGTCCTCAGGTGGCGCTGCCTGGGCACATGGGCCACCACAGCCATCGTGGCGGACATATTGCCGCATCAGATGGAGTTGTAAGCCTGCGTGTTTGTGCACATTAGAGTTACGTTAACCCTTATCTCCCAGTCCTGATGGAACACTTTGACCTTCCTTCATTAGCCAATAAGAATGCAGTGGAACACTCCTGTGGCGGTGCTCCACTGGTTTAATTGGTTTAGCAATCAGTTAATGCTCAAAGAAATAAAAGGTATACTAACCTTTCAGTCTGTTAACATGCAGGGAAGGAATAAATACTACTGCCAAGTGGCAGGCATACTCTTGATGAGTCTCGCCGGGCTTCGATGAGTCTCTCCGGGCTTCGGTGAGTCTCGCCGGGCTTCGGTGAGTCTCGCCGGGCTTCAGTGAGTCTCGCCGGGCTTCGACAAAGTGGTGAGGGGATGGATGGAAGGTCCCCAAGCTGATATCTATTCATACGTTGTTTCATCCTTGGTCCAGAATTCTCTTTCCTTCTGGGGCTTTCATGCAAAGATGATCCCAGTTGGTTTAACAATATCTTAAACATCTGAAAGGTCTGCTGTTGTGTACTTGTTAGTGCTGGGACATGTTTTTGGGTCTGTATTTGCAAAGGGGCTGAAAGAAATTACTGTGACAAGTGTGTATTGGCTTCTGTTAACCCACTTTGGTACACTTTTTAAAATGTCACACCAGTGTCCAGCATCACCTGCATTTGTTAAAACAGGTATGGGTGTGTCCAGACAATGAGGGCATCATGGGAGTTGCTATATTTTTTTTTCATTGGTGTAGACCTGGAAGACTATTTTCACTTCCTTTACTCTGTTTATTAAGTCACATTCAAGAGCAAATTCCTGTAAGTTAATTTGGCCTCATTTTGTATTTCTTAAGTTGGTGACCCACATTGGGCTGGGATGTTTCTTTGCACTGTTCCTTGTCTTCCAACACTCCTTACACAATGATTAAAAAGCACACCTGGATATGAAAAGGGCGTGTGTTATTGCTGTGTCTTTTCAATCATTCCTGATTTCTTTGAGTACTTCCCTACACAGTGTGTTTCAGTCAAAAGCGTCATGCTGAAACAGGTTTCTTTAGCTCACAACAGGAAAAGTGAGGAAAAAGGTACGTTATTAGCTAAGAAGCAGTCTGTGCTGTGGTTGTCACACATGCTGGTTACATGGTGTTTCACAGGCACCGTCCTACTGAAGATGACTCACTGTCAGTTTCTCCCACTTGGGGAACGGTATCGACTCACCCCCACTCCCCGCTGTCTGTTCGTCCTGTTCACTCTGTTTGAAAGGAGGCGAAGGCCTGGCTGTCGAAAGCTCGTATTACATTTGGACGTTTGTTCCATTGGGCCGCGAGGCAGAGCGTTTCACCACGTTGGGAAAATGTTTGTTTGGGTGACTGCGAGTCCTTAACGAAAATGGCAGCACAACCCATCATTGTGGCGTGTCGATTCACAGCATATTGACTCGTACCTTCTGTATAATGACATGGGTGTTTCGTGTCCTGTGCGTGCTGAAGGCTTTATGGTGTGAAAAGGGAGGGAGGAACTAGTTGCACTCAATCTCTTTGACCTGGGTCTCCTCCTTCCCTGACCTGGATGCATGTAGGCTGTAAATCTTTCCCAAACAGGACGCCCCCCCCCCCCACCCCCCACGCCATTATCAAGTCCCAATCGGCCATCGACCCCCCACGCCAACCGCTTACAGACCCTTCCAACCACTCTTGTTGCCATGGCTACACCCCCCCTGTTTGTTAACCAAGCCGCAAGAATTGTCAGTCACGGGGACCCCAGGGCCGAGAGCAGGGTTACTGGCGGACGCCTGGTTTAGCTGAGAGAATACACTCGGCGGGCGAGACGGTGCACGTGGGCATCTAGGCACAGTATGAGGCCGGCCTACGTGATTATGGGAACGCAAAACCAGTGGGGCGACAGGATTCATTTTGGGATTTGGATGAGGAAATCCTCTCCTACGCTTGGCAAACGTTGTCCCAGTATTTTCGGACTCATTAATAGCCTTTTTGAACTCACTCACAGTCAGATTGGGTGTTTGGGAAGTAGTGTATTCCACTCATCTCTGTAGATGGTGAGGAAAAAAAGCCCCAACAGTATTATGGGTGGAGGGGCGGGGGGCACTTGGTGCTAGTCCGTCATACCAGTGGGGATTTTACCTCCTTTTCCTCAACCACAACGGAGCTTGCAGGTTCCCTACTGTCCACAAGGAGTCGTTAGTGTGTGAGGTAAGACGACTGCATCTGTCATACCTTCCAAAGACGGTGAGCCAATTCACACCTCCCTCGCAGGGATACCTGGACGCGGTCGATATAATGTGATGGAACCCCTTCATCACCATGACGGAGCTGCAATGGGGGTCAGTTGCTTAAACTCCTGCACGATTCTGAATCCAGACCAGGATCTTTTTCTTTGAGACTGAACCAAAGAAATGTGCTTTGACTACTACAGCCTAAGTGAGGGGTGCACATTTCTCCTTCCTTTTTGTTGTGGTTATGGTTGGCTCTTATTACAGCCCTATGAAGGCGTAATCACCATACAGTACAAGGCCACCGTGTTTATACCCCAGACATGAAAGGAAGAGACCCCTGTTCTCCGAACCCTCCCTGGGAATCTATTGATAAGAGTCTGGAGTGATCCGCGTTCAGTCCTCCCCAGGAAACATCCCTGAACCTATCTACAGTATGAGGCCATGGTTTGGCTTGGTATATTTCCCCTTTCCCTGGGATGAGTTGTGAAGACTGAGGAGACAGCCTCTGACAGAAAGACGGCAATTATGGTTAAGCCTGGAGGGATGTAGTGATGGTTTTGAGTGATTTTTAGTACGGGAGATGCTGCAGTAGGCTTAAAACCTGTTTTTCAGAGGTATGTTAGTGTCCCATGAAGTCTTTGGCTGTCTTGAAAACCCCCAAAAAACAAGCACAAACTAAACTATAATCAGAAAATTGCGGGGCAAGGAGAGATGTGGCCCTGTAAGTATTTTTCTGAATTGTTTTGGCCCATGCTACTCTCTGTAGGTTGTTCATGTGTTGGATAATAAGCAGCATGGCTAGCTGGCTGTAGAGTGATGAGTGTTTTTGCAGTGGTGAGAGGTAGTTTTAAAACCACAGGCTCCTGCACAGGCACATAGCTCCTGCTCCAGACCTCACTGGACAAAAATGCCAGTGAAAGTCACTCCAGCCCATTGACGTGTCCTTTCATATTGTTGTACACAAACCCCATGTGGGGCTAGCCTCTGGAGGAACGACTTAATAGGAGCTCCCTGTACAAACTCTGTGGCCAAGAACATTTTCTTTGTGTGTGTCCCTGAGACTTTCAGCTTTCAGTGTCTGCTTGATGTGACTCTTTTAAGCAGGTGTTTAATGCCTGGGGCACTTTTTGTAATTCTCTCTACCTCAACCTACCTTTTTCTTTCTCTAGCTAACGTTCTGTCAGTCTGTCATGGACCTGCAGGGGAGCAAGTGCACATCTCCCCTGTTTCACCCACAGCCCTAGAAACAAAGATGACGGATAATTGATGCCCCAGCCACACTGTTTACAATTGAAAAATACATTGTCACTGTTTAGTCTGCTTAGGGGGTGCTCTCTGGTTAGCCACCAGTGCTGTAGCCGATGATTCCGGCGTGCTTAGTTAATTGACTAGAAAAACGAACAAGAGAAATTCTTCAGTTTCTATTAGAACCTCCTCCACCCACTCCACTCTGTTAACTCACCATGGTAACTTCGTGGGCCTAAGACCAGCGCTTGCAGTGGTGGTGGGGATTAGGGCTAGGACAAGGCTGTTTACCCCAGGAGGGTATCTCCGCTCCATCAGTCATCATCCATCTTCCCTTGACAGACGGGTCTTCCTTTGTCTACGTCTGTAAGACATTGGTATTTTTGGCATGTTGGAAAACCAGGTTCAAAGTGTAATCTTTGTTCAAGATAGGCCCTGCATAGCAAAACATACTTTGTGCATGTCCATTAAGGATTTACTCCAGCAATGTACCCTAAATGGAAACAGCCTTGGTGTTCGCGTCTACATGGGGAGGCATGCTCTTGGTGATAGGAAGTTCTAAGCATACGGACAGTCAATAGCATGGGCAATGATTTCAGAGTGCAATCTAGGACAAAAGTGTTCCCTGAACGTGTTCCTTTTGAGAACTTGGCGTATAGAACCTCAATGTGCCCAGTTGGAGCTGGATGCTTTGAGGGGATGGTACTGTTATCCCTTTCACACTGGCCTCTTGGTTGTGCATGTGCTTTGTTTTGCTTCTGTGAAGTCATGCGTCAGAGAAAGGCTTGGCACTTTGTCTCTGAGGTTTTATCAAATCACAGCCCATGCCGCCCAGAGCCATTGTTCTGTAATGTTGGAATTCCCACAATGGAACTCCTTATGAGAACAATGGCTGAATTCCATTGGTTCCCCACAGATTTGCCGGCCTGAATAAAAAGAGGAAGAGTTACAGTGGCACTGCTATTGTACATCCAGGAGGTTTCCCACTGTCCTGCCCTGTCAGACCAGTACCAGGGACGGGAAGGGGCAGATGGCCTGAGCCCCCACTGGGAAAACACTGAGGGGAGTTGGGCAGGTTTTTCAGGGGAAAGACTTCTCTCATGTAATCTAGGTTGGGTTTTTATACTGGACCTGATGGTGGTTAGCATGGTGGTGGTGAGCCTTAGCATGGTGGTGGTGAGCCTTAGCATGGTGGTGGTGAGCAAGACTGGCATTTGGTGCTTGAAAGTCCATCAACATGTTTATTGTTGGAAGGAATTTACTTGTGATCTGATCAGATAACAAAAAAGATAACAACACCTATTTTTTATGTTTGCACAATGTGTTAATCTGAATCACATAGGGGAGGGTTTATTGAGTGTGTTAATCTGAATCACATAGGGGAGGGTTTATTCAGCTCTGGTCCCGGAGAGTCAAACGTAACTGGCGTTTACTGGTTGCTCTCCTAACCTAATTCTGACCCGGGATACCAGTTGAGGGCATTTAAGTAGCAGGGAGAAACAAGAAACGCAAGTGTTTGGGCCATTCTTGGCCAGTGTTTCAGAGCCCTGCACTAAAATATTAGCATTTCCTTTCTGCTCACATTGTAGCCTGCATTAAATTAGCATCCACATGACTTATTTCAGCAGTGCACCAGCAATACAAGGCTTCCTGCTGTGGGGCTACTTTTTTATCTGTACTTCAGTACATTGCTTTGTCAATCTCCTGGTCAGTCCTCGATTCTCTCTGGACAGTCATGTTCTGGTTCCTGAAGGGAAACCTGCTGTTTTTAGTGCTTTAGTACGGATGTGAACCAGGAAGAGCTAGGATTATCCTTGGACTAGTTAACAAGGGGGAGGAGAAACTCAGTATTCTTTGCTTGTATATGCAGAAGTTCCATGGCCTTCAATAGGATCTGAAGCCATTTCTTCAGTGCGAACTGACAGGCCGGGCCTGGGATCTTTTTGCTTTCCCAGCTGTCTACGGTAATGCATGTCTGTAAGCCTACTAATGTAAACTCTGGACTGAAGATGTTGGGCCGGTTTCATGGACGAAGATTAAGCTTCATTTATTTATTTATTTATTGGCCCCCAGGACTAGGCTTAATCTGCAACAACAACTAGTTGTTTACCTATTCTACATGGTTGCGGGCCCCACTCTATGGGTGTAGGGTGGGTGATGTAGCAATGTCCTACAGCGGGTGCAAAGAAAAATTATAAAGTCTTGATTGTCCCTGAGGGGACATTTTGGTTGTAGCCATGTTATTTTATTGAACAGCAACATCAAGACAAATGGAGACACACGTTGACAAAGGTAGAGGAGGTATAATTCCTGAAGGATCGCTGTTTCCATAATTCCCCTGCCCCCAGCTCCAGGCTGGCTGGGGAAATGTGGCCAGAGGGGGTATCGGGTCTAGATTTCGATCACCAGCCCCCTCTTTGAGGAAATCGATCAGTCAAAGTGCTTTGAAACCGGACTTCCTGTGATTAGATTGCATTGACAACACTGTATTGTATTACATTGGCCATAACCATATGTTTGGTCTTTTGTGTAATGAGCCTGGTAGTCTTATGTTTATTCTGATTACACATTCCAACTAATTTCTACTTTTAATTGATTTACAAATAAGAAGCAGGCTTAATGCGCAGCACCTTTGTGAGAAGTTGTTTGTTTCTCTTGATGCTTTACACTAAATCTCATCTTTGGTTTTTAACTATGTGTTAAGTGCTGTTTTCAGTGTGGCGGTAAACATGTTTTAAAGCATTTGAGCCCATACTCTGAAGAGACAACCCCAGTCCTTATGCGAGTTCACAGCAATTTGACACCCAACCTCTCAGTGGTTTTTATGTCCTTAATGGAAATTGGTAGTTGCCCACGCACACCCTGCTGCCATTGATCTACGCTCTATAAACACTTCTGTCAGGTCTCTGAGAAAGTGCATCTTTTCTTCTGGGTGTGGCAAGATGATAGGCCAGAAAGATCCTGGTCCCCATGGGTCTCTGAGACGCTCCCGTGGGGGAAATCCACAGACTTGAAGGCCTGTGGGGATGATACAGTGTGTGCTTTCTGCTGGAATAATGTAGTGTGTTTGTTGGCGGACCCATGTTTCCATTGTCCCACCAGCGGGATCCTCTCAATTAGTCCCATTACTCGGGACAGGTCAAGGATATGTACACACACACACAGGCTGTTTGAATTTGCAGACTAGTTTGAACGTACCCAATTAGACAGCCATGCTCGCCAGAGTTCACCCTGCCATGACCCAGGGAGGGGGACTGGGAGGGTTTATGGAAGATGTGGATGAACACTTTCAATATCGAAATCATGCTATTTCTATAGGAATGGGAGGTATGTTGGAGTTTGGGAAGAGGTTTTCCTTTTCTTCCCAACCTTTGCAATTGGCCCTTGGAACTTTTGGGTCCGTTGGTTAAGAATGGGAAGGAGAAATGTCCCTGAGCCAGAGTCTGCTTGGTAACCCAAGCCCCTCTCCCCTTCTTCGCTGGTCCATAGAGGTTTTCTGCAGAAGGATGGCATCGTTCCACAGGAAATGCCTTTGTGAAACGCTGAGGGTAAATGCAGGAAGGAGAAATCTTAGCCCTGTATTTCCATCCTTCTGTTTCTCTTTAATCCCATTACCAGCGGCTGGCCCAGTCAGTGGCGGAGGCTCTGTTTGTGTTGGGCTGGGTTCAGGCTGCTCCCCACCACACAACACTGCACTCGCTCCTCTTTTCACACTGGGCCTTTGAAGTGAGTTCCGTCTGTGCTGCCTGAACCCTGTCCAGCTAAGGGGTTGAGCACAAGTTGCATAACGTTTGCCCTGGGAATTCTAAACTTGGGAATTGGCGGAAATAATTAGATAGTAAGGCAACTCACCTGTGTTTTGCAGTGTGACAGACACTTATCTGAGTTTTTCTTTTTTTTTATGTAAGATTTGTCAGATTTTTATCTAGATTTTTATTGTTTTGTCTTTTGTGAAAGACTTTGTGGGTTGTAAATGTAGACCATTGTGAACCTAATTTTGTGTGCGTTTTTGTGAAGGTGACCGTCACAGCAGCAAATGCTATTCTTGCTGCAGATCCAGTAGATTGGTGCAGTAGACTCTGTGGTCAGTGCTACGAGCCCCGGTTTGTCTGCTGGCCAGATACGTTTTCTTTGGTATCTGCAACCGGATCTCCTGCAACACAGGGCCATTTACCACAGGCACAGTGAATGTCACACAGGTGTGAAGATATCAGCTGCCATTCATGAAGACCGGCCAGAAAGCCAGAAGCCTCTACATATATGGTGTGGTTAAAATGGCTGCCGTTTAGGCAGGAAAGTATGGATCATACCAAAAATCTTTCGTTGAATGACATGTCAACTGATATATAAAAGGATTTTGCATGGCCAAACTCTCAGCACTTACTGTGTGTGTGTGTGTGTGTGTGTGTGTCAGGATGGGGTTCAGGGGGTCTGTGCAGCTGACAAGCCATTCAGAGCGCCAGGGCACAGGGCCATAGCTCTGCAGCTGCCTCGTTTCTGTGCCCTCTTTGATGGGCTAGATGGTGTTTACTCCCCCATGGCCCACCCCTACACACACACACACACACACACACATACACACACACACACATACACAGGCTCGTCTTTTAACTCTGTTGTCACAACACCGCGTGACCGCCCCAACGAGAGGCGGGGGCATGCGTTTGAGTTCCTGTGTTTTTAACAAGTAAATTCAAGGAAAATCATGCAGTGTGGACATTTGGCTGGTCTTCACTTAAACAAGAAGCTATATCTGACTTGTTGTGTTTAGGGTGAGAATTAGGGTTTTTGACAAGTTAAGCTATTTTAATTTCAGGTTTAAGAGTTAGGACTGGGTGAAAGTTAGGTTATTGAGGTAAAGGTTTCAGTAACATTTTACATTTTAATGGTACAAAATTGCCAGTCAAGGCCTGAGTGTGAAAGCAGAAAGCATGGACACTTTAGCAGGAGCAGTGGTAGATTTCTTGTAGTAGACTTGTAGTTACAAGGGTTTTATACATTCACAGACCTTTGCTAAGAGGGCTTGAAAATACAACAGTGAATATATATTGGACCAGTGAACACAGGTGTCACTGCATTTCAGCATGGATTGCTTTTCCCTGAGTGGGCAAAGTGGCTACCGTTGTGACAGAAAAAACCCAACCAACAGTGTGATTTAAATAGCAGATAAGATACACCCCCAACTGTAATTTAGACAAAGAGCCATCCTTTGTTTACAGGCCTAACTGACATCTAGGTGGGGTCTAACCGCTCTTTTGCTTATGGTGTGTTTATCTATTGGGGGTTGAGCACCTGTTTCTCTGCTGTTAACATGCTGCCACCCACATGTCTTCAGGTGTGTGTTATTAAAACTGGGCTTGTGTCAAGGCTGTTGCATCCTCACAAGGATGTATGAGGAGTGGGTCTTAACATGGGGCTGTACTGAATGTGGTTGAAAAAATCCTCCATGTTGTCTTATGTAATAAAATGAGTGTTTTCATGTAAGAAATGCTCATTGGTCATCTTCGTCTAACCAGTCCCCCCCCTCCCCCTCCCTGTTTGCAGGGCTGGATGATAGCCTTCAGCAGTATGTTCCTAACTTTGAGCGCGAGAAGATCAGCGGTGAACAGCTGCTGAAGATTTCCCATCAGGACCTTGAGGAGCTAGGCGTGGCTCGCATTGGACACCAAGAGCTGGTTCTAGAGGCTGTGGACCTGCTCTGTGCTCTGGTATACAGTACATACATCACTTCTCCTTTCCGCAGGTCGATTGTAGTTGGGCCAGTGTCACACGAGATAAAATGTTTAGCTCTTTCACTTTCTTTCCATTCATTTGTGCATATGTTTCTCTGTGTTTCGGCATTAAACCGCCTCGTGGAAAGTACATTTGACCAGCCGAGCAGCTGTCCGTTTGTGGTAGTGACAGAGGAGTTATGGTCCACACAACTGTCTTAAGGATCAGAGAAAGCAGGCATGAGGAAAAGCAGGCTGGGACAGTAAGGAATAGATTCCTCAGACTGAAATAAAACCAGGTTTTCAAACAGATGGGACTGATTTGGATTTTAATCGCTTCCTGTGTCATAAAAGCCCAGATCAGTCAGCATTTTTTTTCTTTGAATCTTCTTGGTCCTTTAGGATGTTTCCCATGAATATTTTTCCTTCTAAAAAGTTCCTTTAAAATAGCATTTTTCCTTTAATTCTCCCTGGCCTTGTGTTTGGTCCACAGAGAGGTTTAAACCATTGACCAAGCTCTGACTGTACCCAAACAGATGTCATTGAGTGTAGCTTGGACCACCACCTAAGTGCCAGTGGGGCGGTGTGGGAATGTGTTTGTCTGTAGTTAGACACAGGTGGTGTTCCTGCCCTTCGCATGCTCCATTCAAATGCATTGATCCTAGGGTGACTCAGTCCAGGGCCCTATGTTATTCCCACACAAAGGAGCACAACCACATAAGGAATTTAGTTCCTTGATTTCTCCTCTCCTGGGAATATTCATGTCAGGAAGTTCTTATTGGCTGTTGTCTGAACGTCCTGCTCTGTATCAGACACGGCAATGGCAGATTGATTGTGGATGAGACCTGTGCTTTGGAATAGACACATGGGAAGTGTTAAAGGGGTAGAGGGTATATGTCTTTTTTTTTTTTTTATTCATGCCCATGTCATACCTTGCATCATCCAGGAGTGCAGCAACCATTCTTTAATGCTCTGTATAATTGGCCCCAGACTTAGATCCCGTGATTTAGCGAAACCCCACGTTGTTTTCTCTTGATGGACTTCATAAATTTACCTTGAGTTCAATGTTTCCCCAGCGAGTCTTTCTTTGTTATCTTTAATAAATCTTCCCCAGCACATGGGCCTCTTTCTCTAAATAAGATGAAAGCCTGTTGGGAGAGGATGGTTCTGGATCTGAGACAAAGGATGCAAGGGGATGTTTAGTCGCACTCCCCCCACTCATGACCTTGGGTTTGGAATGCTTGGGCCTTTCGTGACACGAGGACCTTTGGTAAACAAGCTGGTCTGCTTATTAAGAGAGCTTTCACTCTTGCCCCACGGAGGCTCTAGTTTCAATGGACTTTCATTGGATTATAATTTGGCCTACAAACATCCGACCCGCGTGATCACTTATCTCCAATTCCTTCATCGTTATTGTCTGCATGCTGCAGAGCCAAACGGTCACCTTGTCCATCAGGATTGACAGGATGTTCACTTTATTCGTCATCCAACCAGAAATCGGAAGATGGCCATGAGCTGGTGTGAACCTTCTCAATTGTTTTAACATACTCTTGGGGAGCATGTTCTTATGTTGGTGCCATCGATGTCCAAAATAATAAAAATCCATAAGAATGTAGGTAGCACCGGTGTCTTAGCTAGACTCTCTCAAAGACCCTGATCAGCCTGATTTCAGTAAGGTTCGAGTTGCATATGACAGCAGGGAAAAGCCATCAGAGCAAACTGGTCTCTATAGATGGAGGAAGAACTTGTTCATGCATCCGACTGGGACTCCCCACCGTGATTACTTCTGAGGTGTCCCATGTCGAAACCAAACTGCTCTGCGTTTTTCTTTGGAACCCCAGGGGCCTGCTTACAGGAGAAGAAAGAGCCCTGCTTTTGTCTAACAAAAGATGTGGAATAGATATTAAAGACATGGCAGCCAAGTAGTGAGTTGGAAACTGCTGCGTAGTGTTTTACTGCACACTGTGGACCTGTCTACCAGAGGAAGGTACCTGACTATCTCTACAGGAACAGGAAACAGATGGGGCCCCACTTAGCTGACTTATATTCCTGGGGACCCCCTACCCTGTCTGCGGTAGAGTGGTGTGGGAGCACCCATCTTAGGCTGTGTTCCGATCAGGTTCCTTTGGTCGGGTCAGGTGATATGTACTGTTGGGCTTCTGCAGCGAGGGGCAGGAAGAAACTATTATGTGACCTCCCTCCTCAGGTCTCCGGTGGACATTTGTTCATGCGTATGTCAGGATTGAGGGTCTGTCTGGAGCCCCAAGCAGTGGCCTTCCCAAAGAACTCCTTTCAGTCCTGTCTTGATGCTAGTTAGGCAATGGCTATAACAATACAAATTGAATTTGATTTGAAATACATTATTTACTTTTACTTTAGTCTGTTGATACATAATCCTATATGTTGCTACAGCTATGAAACAGAGAACATCTGCGCTCAGGTCAGAGCTGGTGTTTCTGATTAGCCCACTAATGACAAAGACACAGGAGTTGTTTTGATCTTAACTGGCTCTCCACAAGTTTGTGTCAAAGCCTCGTTGTATCTCATTTGGTTAAGCACTGTTGCCGGGGCATTTTTCACAAACGACTATAGCAAGACGTCCATCTTTTCTCCCGGTGTCTGTCTCCTCGCATGATCTCAGAGGCTGTCCGTTTCTCTTCGGCCTTTCTGAAGGGACGTTGGGCCGTTTCATTGCGACCTCACATTGGGAGGACTGTAGGATGAAGTGTGTAATACATAATCTGCTCCCGATATAAAACGGCGGATGAGCATAGTTGGCTACGGATCACATGCAGGTTCCGGCAGAGCAGGCATAGGCTATTTTCTGCTTTTAAGGGTGCTTGGCCGTTAGCGTGCCAGTCAGTCTGGGGCTGGCGGGGGACACAGAGTTTTGCCAGGACAGGAGTTTAGGCTGCAGACACATTCTTTCCGTGATATTGGAAAGTGTAGTAGCCGAATTAGTACTTGGCCGGGGCTGTCTTTAATGCGACGCTACATTAATCAGAGCAGACAGCTGACCGGCCACATGATGAGCGAGGTTGTCGGTATTCTATAATGAGCGCATTACATCACCAGGGTCTGTGTTGAATCCCATGCTCCCTGAGATCAGACGACACTCACGGTGAGACATTCTGCTCGGTGATAAACGTAGTATATTACTGTAACCATACGCCTTGGCGGGGAACGCTTTGTGTGGCTCTGCGGATGCTTACATAAAGGGCTTAAACTTGACTTGGGTTGTACTGAACTAAATAAACTGTTGATGTATGTCTAAACCTTTGTCATTCAAAATATGCTAGCTATGTGAGACTGTTTAGTAACAAGATGATGCTAATCCACAGGGGGGTATCCCTCTAGTCAAAGCAGAGCTAGGCTCGTTTGGTACAAGGAGATTACCTTGGCTTCAAATAAGGGATTTGTTTTGGCCCATAGGAGGCATTAAATCTTATATAACTCTGAAAAAAGAAATCACATTCCACATAGTTTAAGAGAAATAGGTTTTGTATTTGATACTCGAACCTTAACCTAATCAGGGGTCCGGTTAGGGTTCTTGTGGCGATTGGAATAAAGATCAGACGGACCAGAAGATACAGATCTGGGCCCAAGCTTATGGTTCTGCCCTCCAATGGACCTCTCCGTTCTGCAAAAGCCTGATGACGTGTGCTGTAGACTACTGGGCTGTGCATGCTGTGTCGGTCTGTGGGTCGTGACCCCTAAAGCGTCTACGTCAAAGTCGTTTTGTGCATGTAAATCGTCTCTAAATTAGGCACAAGCAGGAAGCAGCCTGGCTTAGGAATGTAAACATTTCTTACTGGATGGAAATCAGGTGATGGCGCATGCACGGTCCAAGCCTCTCTCCGGAAGGTTGGGCCAGACATCCCTGATGTATGAGAGGGGAATTACACTCCCCAAGGTGTTGAAAGAGAAACCTGTTCCCTTTTTAAATCATACAGGCCACAAAACATAACTAACTACCCACATGTACCCTTGCAGGAAACCTATTTGTCTATGAATTCACACACACAGCCATTAAAAAAAATAAAAAATAAAAAGCAAGACAGAAACAGACCAAGAACGCTTTTGCCCGGGACATTTGCCATTGGCAGTAACCACTGTAGTGTTTCGCTTTATCAACTGACACAGAAAGGACTGGTCCATGTCAACGGTTCTCTCCTTTCCTTTTTCCATCAGAACCACGGAGTGGAGGCAGACAACCTTAAAGGTCTGGCGGTGAGGATGAGGGCTGCCACCAACGGCCTTCACATGTCCACGTCCGACCGCAGGAAGAGCCCATCGTACGACGGCAGCACCTCCAGGAAACCACCCAATGACTTCCTCACCTCTGTGGTGGAACTCATCGGAGCCGCCAAGAGCCTCCTGGCCTGGCTGGACGGGTGAGGTTTTGTTCTTGCGCTGGGTTTCTGGTATGCCGGTCGACCCACAACGCAACTGCGCCGTCTACTTCATTTGGACGTACAGAGTAGGGCTACCGTGGTGGTGCAAGCTACGGGATGTCTGCTATATACATTCAAGCATCGAAGCACGTGAGGGACATGACTTGGACCTTGAGAGGATGTAAGAATGGCCTTCTTTGTTCCCTCTCTCTTATTGCAGAACGCCCCTGACGGGGATCAGTGACTTCACTTCCACCAAGAATAAAATTATTCAGCTGTGTCTGGACCTCACCACCACAGTTCAACAGGTATGCACGCTCTCCCTTCCCGCCCACTCGCTTTGTCCCTCTTTCTTGTTAAAGCTCCATCCCAACAGAGTGACTGCATTTAAAAAAGTAACTCCTGTAGCACTTTCCGTTCGGGGCAGACTAGACATAGGCATACAGATGTAGGATCGCACAATGGCGGGGAAAACAGAGCAGGGAGTTATGGGAACTGGAAACGGGGGAGCTATGATGTGACCTCGGCCTGAGACCAGTTGTCTGTCGGAAGCCCCACATCAGGTTAGCTAATGAGTAGACCCCCCAACTCTGGCTGTGTTTAATGACAATCGCAGCCTCTGTGTTTACAGTTTCATTAAAAAACGTTGCTGCTCTTTAATAGTGTCTGCAACATTCCGCAGGCTGCATTATTCCTAAGGCCATGTGGTTTTGGTTTCCCTGTTGCAAGATGTTCACAGCAGGAGAGCATACTGTTTGTGGACATCCTGTGGAGGGTTAATGCACAGTGGGTTGAGGTGGTCTCCTTCACTGCAATATGTTGGATATTTTCCTCACCCTGTGTATCAGGTTAAATGCGTGTTTTATTTGGCCAAGGCTTACAGAATGAATATTTCCACTGTATTGTTTATGGTTTCGTATGGAGCAGAACAGAGCTTGTCTCCTTTTTGACCATCTCTTTTTCTTGGGGGTATCCCCACAATTTCAAAATAAGCTGGAGTTTCTACGCTATTAGAAATGTTGCCTGGTTTTGCGTGAAGTTAATTGATTTTCCCAGGGTGCCTATTGCATTGTGCTGATGTCTGTGAGTTCAGCCACACAGTGCATCACTGTGACAAGTCTCATCCTGGTTGTGGAAAAGAGCGGGAGCTTTGA
Organism: Novumbra hubbsi; assembly: GCA_016801125.1. Taxonomy (NCBI): domain Eukaryota; kingdom Metazoa; phylum Chordata; class Actinopteri; order Esociformes; family Umbridae; genus Novumbra; species Novumbra hubbsi. The sequence continues at coordinate 27,180 of JACXGK010001848.1, forward strand.
CATATATTTTCTACAGACTGTGTTTGTGGTGAAGGGTTTTTGAATGGCGTAAGCCGGGGATACCTGTAGCAGCTTGGCTGTGGCGTAACCATAGCAGACTAATAGGGATTCATGGCTCAGATGTGTGTGTCCTGAATGGATATTTAGCGGAAACATTGCGCTGGCATCTGCAAGACATGGAGTGGTACACGCAAACACATACAAATGAGACCTAGTTTGCGTCATGTATTATGACAACGTAACCTAGATTAAAAGGAAATGTCTGCAAACCATTGATATTTTAATATAGTTTTGTTCATTTAAGATTTAGTTCCCAGCGGCCTTACCAGCCCAATCTATAGCGTTAGATTTGCATCACAACAACAGGTATGCTCAGAATGGTTTGTGTGAGCGAGGTTATACATTACTAAAATAACGTGACTCGTGAGCAGAGAACCAGTGCTGTGCCCACAAACCCTAACACACTGGGCAAACACAGCCAATGTTGAGCATTGTTGCAGGAATTACACTTCAGGGTATGTTGAAAATTGTTGATGCATCAACCCATTGGCATGGAAGCAGATGTTCTCTTAGTAAAAGTATCTATCAAAATAGATTTGAGGTTTCTGCACTCTTACAAATTGGCCCTTGTGTCAGAGTTTTTCTCAAGCACAAATTTTCATTTGTATATCAATAAAACCAACAGGCCATTGAAAGGAGTTGAGACAGATAGTGGTGAAGAAGGGATTTACAGTAAATCTCAACTAACATTCCAGAATATGAAAATAAATCTAGATTCAGTCACAAATTAGCATAGCCAGTTCAGACAGAAATCTTGAGTGGTCATTGGTCAGCGATGTACCGCTTTACGTCAGGGATTGCTTTTATCATAATATCAAATCAGATGGATGACCTGTCCTTGTCTTGGTATTGAGAATTAAATCTTCTACCCAGTGTCGGGAGATTGGAGGTATATGCTACATCGAGGTAGCGATGCTATCTGCGTCTTTTACAGAGAGTTCTTCGGCGCCCGATGGAGGTGTACAAGTCGGATTCCATGTGTAGTGCAGTAACTTCACGCAACTGTCTGAGGAAAGATATATATATTTTTTTATATCATTGTACTACTATGACATTATCTGATACAGTACAGAACCACTGTAAGACCAGCACAGTCCAAGGGTCAGAACAAAAGGAGACTAAACAAATAAGTTTAAACGTCTTAGTTATCCTCCAGACCCAAAATAATGTTCTTCTAATGTAATTTGCATTTATTGACATTTATCTACAGAGAATGTTTATTTAATTTTCTGCTCCACAACTGGTAAATCGTTGGACAAGTTTTGTGTGGGAGTATCCCTGAGAATTGTTGGCGTGGGTTGGGGTTATAAGGTCTGTCCATGAACCTCTGCTGACGAACAGGGCTTTTAGGATGCAGACCGGCTCTCCCCAGGTTTGAATGAACCATATATGTTTACACGAAATAGTGCAAAGCAATAAACCAACGAACATGCAGTAATTTCTCATCTGAATGCAGTGGGCTCAAACAATGCCCGGGTTAGATTGAGCCACGAGGTGAATATTCTTGGAGGGAAGGGACGTCTGGAGAGCAGGTGTGATAGCTGACATGGTGCATCGGTTTCAGTCTTCCGATTCTAAATCCTGTTTTTTAGTCCAGTCTGGTAAGCCGTATAATTGGCTCTATGTTTGGCTAGTGTGATTAGCGGTCTTCAGTTTTTGCCACTTCATCTCTCGGCTGGACAGATCATCTCTAGTTACAGATCAAAGGGCTGTCTGGGGAGGGAATGGATCCTGTATGAGGACAGCAGTGGCGTGAGGAGGGTTAGGACTCACTTTATCCACCTAACGAGGGTTCCTTGCTCTCCGGTATTATTTTATTAAACGTATGAAGTTATGTTTTTGATGGTTTGATGCAGATCGATATGAGATGATTCTTTAGTCCACCGATTTTTTTTTTTAGGGCTTATGCTTTTTTATGTATTGACAGAATTTGACAAATAATATTGTATTCAATATGTGATTATTGGTATATTTTTTATGTAAACCATCTGCATGTAAGATTTGTTACATTTTACAGAAATCTTATAGTGTGTGTTTATTGGTAATACGGGTAGATCCATTCAACCTAAGACCTACAACGTTTTATTTATAACAAATATATGAGTTGGCTTGTAAAAGGCATCTCAGCTTAACTGCATCACAATATAAACCTATTTATAGCTCAAATCTGTACTGTTATGTGATGGAAGTGATGCCAAATTCCTTCTAAAACCACCACTCGTTCTTGGCCATGTTGGAAGGTAATTGTGGGTAGAACATTGCCTTTGGTGCCAGAACCAAAAACTGTAACCTCCATTTCTATTTTATGCTTATTAGCTTTCCCTTCATGTTTGTTCCAGCAGTTCTTCTCAAGTTATAGGAAAATATCGTTTTCATATGTGCATCAGTTTTTTCAGAAATAAAACATTCTGCTCAGTATGGATCACAAGATGGAGAGGAAAACACCCTGGCCTAAAAGGACGAAACAACGTTCTGCTATAGTCCGCTTTCATGGCTTTCCCAGTAAAATCTGGTCCATTTGGTTTACACAATGCGACAAATGAATGCCCAGGTGCATTTGCACCCAGATACTCCTCCAGTAGGATGAGCAAGGTAGGGAGATATTGTATGGTTGTTTTCCCCGTAGCCTGTACAAAGGGTTTGAAAAGGGCAACTGGGCAGCCGGACCATAGATGTTCACGCACAACAACTTTTCTACAAGGATACAAATGCGGGCAGGTCCTGTCCACATCATTCATAAAAGTGTTTATTTGTTCAGATAACCTGCAATAACAAAATACAGTTCTACTATAGACCAGGGAGAGCAGGAGCCTTCAAGAGGAATCGGGTTGTTTATGCTCTTCAAAAACCAACTGGATCGTAAGATAAAACTATGTACCAGGAGAACTCTCCCAAAAAAACCCTGGCTAACTTCTCAAATTAGTACTTCACTTTAAAGGCCAAGCCGGCTTGTTTGGTTCATTTACGGACTGTGGGCCATATAAACACAGCCTAATTCGGAGAGATACGTAGGAGGAAGTCCCATGTAATGCTTTGTGAGTTCATAGCGAAACTCTGAAATCAGCCATAGCCTTAACAGGAAGCCCTCAGTGGGAGGCCAGCACTGCAATAATATGATACATTTTGAAGGATTCTAGACATGATTCAGGCATCTGTATTTAGCACTAGTCAAAGTGAATTGAATGTCTTCTCTGGGTAGCCAGAGGGAAGAGCATTGCCCGAGAGCCTGTATAGAGGCCATGTCACATCCAGGCCAGGCCAGGGGGTGTTGCCGTGGCTCAGCAACAGTGGCCCTCTCTGCTAAACCAGGGGTGTTTTCAGCAGTGGGCCTTCACTGTCCCGCAGCTGCCTGACAAGACTGTTTCTTCAGCTGCGAGGCAGGACCCTGATGCATTCTGGGAAGAAAGTGGGTACTACGGGAGGGGGCAGATTGGCTTCTGTCTGTGGTTGACGCTGCAGGGACTGTAGGAAGATTCTGGGCATCTCCTGCCCCCTGGTTGTGACCTAGCGGTTACTGTGCGATGATTCTCCTGTGGTGAATTCTCCTTCACCTGGTAGTCATAGTATAAACTGGCTTTTTCCTGTGACTGCAGGAGAGACTGGACTGTCAATGAATTGTATGGGTAGCCAGTGCTAAAGTGTTTTGTTTTCTTCACTGTAGAATGGAATGTAAGAGGATATTTGGTCACCCCTTGAGGATATGGTTCCAAGAATTTATGTTGAAATTTATTTAGACTTTTAATCTATTTGAAACTGCCTGCAGTTCTATATCTGGATCTATAATGACAATATATTTAGCGACCTCATGTACTCTAACTGTCTTTTTTATTGACTGTCTCTGTGGTGAAAAAAACTCTTCCTGCCCGTTGAGCAGAAAGCCCTTCTGACATCTGTCTCGTCTCCACAGGACTGCACTGTTTATGAGATGGAGGAAAAGATCCTAGAAGTAGTAAGTATATTTTCATTCAGACATTTTTCTCTCAGACCACATTCCCGGAACTCTGTGAAAGTGTGTTTGATTGGTTCGATGTAGATCTGTATTCCTTTACATGGATATGAGTGGACATGCTCTTTCATAGTTATAGTGCAGGACGGGCCAGGGGCTTGGACCCATGGGTAAAAGAGGCTGCCAAACACGCCCTGGCCATCAATCAGTGTTTCCTGTCCTTTACACCCTCCAGGCTGAGTTGACAACGGGCCCCCTCCACACACACACACCCACACACACACGCTTGGACTCCCTTTCTGAATTATTTTATAGACAGTCGCTCGACCTCTCATCACAGAGGTTTATTCATTTTAAACCCTGCATTCCATCAGAAAATCTAATTAGTGCTCCATATGTAAACACAACTGTAGTGGTAAGATTGGACTACTGTCTTGCACGTTGCACTATATGCAACTTATACTTTCTACTTACTGTGTCCGTTGTAATTTTCACAGTGTTATTTTATCCACTTAGTGTGTGTTTTTTTTTACCACTTACGGTATTTACTGTCATGCACCAATACACTATGGCAAACTCCTTGTATGGGTAAACCTACTTGGCAATAAAGCTGATTCTGAAACGTTTGTTCCATGGGCATCCCACCAAACAGTTACAAACTGGTGAGACTGTCCATATTAATGTAGAAGATGGTGGCTGGGAAGGAGTGCTCTTTGAAGCTGTAGCACAAGTTAATGGCATGTTACTGCTCCTCAACCCCCCCCCCCCAAGGGTAGTGTGGTAATTACCCCAGAGTTACTGGTTGCTAAGGTATAGGGCCTCTTGTCGCTAGATTGCCTGGCTGTCAACCCGCCCCTCTAACATTACCACAGACGGCTGTGGCTATAACAGTGTTTAGGTGAAGGGTGGCTGCCTAATGAGGCATGTGGTGGAACATGAGATTACTGGACAGGCCATTAAATCACAGCATGGAAGTCACTGGATGAGGCTATGAGTTTTGATTCAGGACGTTGGTTTCCTTCTTTGTTTGTTTGCTTCGCCTAAGTTGGCTTTAAGGGCTCCCCTTCATTTTGTTTCATTGCAGTCCAAAGTTCTGAACAGCATCTGTGACCAGACCGTGAGAACCACCTCTGACCCTCTGATGAGCCACTCTGCATGCTTGGAGGAAGTTCGATTGAATAATATCAAGCCTGGCGAGGGACTGGTGAGAAATGCTGCTCGCTGCCAGTTCCCAATGAGCGGCCCGCTAAATGTGTCTCGTACACCTCAATCCTCAAGCGCCAAATACTTGTTTGGAAAATCAATCAATCAAAGATCCTTTCTGCCGTTTCATGTTTCCACAGGGGATGTACATCAAATCCACCTATGATGGGCTTCACGTCATTACTGGCACCACAGAGCATGTAAGTATGAAGACCAAATCAGGACCGAATCAGTACATCTTAGTTAAAAATGTTTGCCATGTGTCAAGCTGTGAGTGGAGACCAAGAGCTTTAAACAGAACATCATTTTTCCCACCCAACCTGCGCCTGGTCTTGGGTAACAGTATCCAACAACAGTGTTTACCACCTAGCTAAGAGACCAGGGTCAATGTGTTTCTTTTGTCCACCAATGTAGAGACGAAGGAGGGCATTAGGGATGAATAATGTACCTGTTCGAGTCTCAGTCATCCATTTAACTTTAAGTAAATCCTGTCGTGGAACATTGGTTAACATGGCATTGTGTGATTCTCACACCTTCAGACGTTCATGACTAATTAATCCATAAACCATCAATGTCACCATGACTCAAATCTTTGGGTTGTATCCACGCATTCATAAATATTGTGTTTGTGTCCATTCAAAACGGTCGCATGTTCATTTTCCCAGGGGTTATTTCGTGGGTCTTTCATAACAAGCAGTTCCTTGTCACTCGTCTGACAACGTAGGGACATTTGTTCAGTAGTTAATATTAAATATGGATGGTGTCTGCTGGAATATTCATCTTCTCTCGCTGTCGCCAGTCCCCAGCCGACATGACGAAGAAGATCCACGGGGGTGACGAAGTGATCCAGGTCAATCAGCAGACAGTGGTGAGCCGCTCGGGACACACACGCCCCTCCCCCCGGCTGACTGCGGTACCAGTTGACGACACCTCTGACCTCGGCCGAGGCGACACAGGGAAACGCTGACACTTGTGTTGTGTAACAGGTGGGCTGGCAGCTGAAGAACCTGGTGGGGAAGCTGAGGGAGGACCCCAAGGGTGTTGTCCTCCTCTTAAAGAAGAGGCCCGCGGGAAGCTACGGGTTCACACCTGCCCCACTCAAGAACATGCGCTGGAAACCGCCGGTGGCGCAGGTGAACTTCCTGACCCCTTCGACTTTTACTTTGAAGGAGTGACTTTTACTGTGAAGGAGTGAGACGTGCTGTTCTGGTTCTCATTACCTTTGAGTCTGCTGTGAGGGAGAGGGGGAGTCGGGGAGGGGTGTCGGGGTGCCAACAAGCCTGGACCGGTGAAGGAACCGCCCAGAGGCAGGGCTGCGGGCGATGCCGAGTCGTTCCGTTCGTTCAGGGGCTTTGACGCGAACCACAGCTGCGGTAAACAGCACAACGGTTGTGATACGACTCCAGCTAGGTCATTAGTACAGGCAGGCGGCCGTCTGTGAGCAGGTCTGCAGTGGTGGAGAGATGGGCAAAGATCTGCTTCGTGGGCAGCTTGTGTATCTGTGCCCCCCCCCGATTGGTTCAACGACAGATGTGGGCGAGGAATTCCCAGGGGGATGGCCTGTAAGTGGCTGGTCCACTAGGCAATCTCAAAGGGTCACGTGGTGATTCTGCTCACAAAGTGCTTGTGGACCGTCACCTCTTTAAAGACGCTCAAACTTCAAAAGTGTGTTCTAGTGGCGAAATAAGAGAATTGAGTGTAACGCCCCTGAAAAATCCTGTGCTAATGAAGTTTTAAAATGGTAATCTACTGCCAGTACCTCGTATGTGGACAATTAGTTAACTCTGACTTTGTTAAGCTGTTAGCCACAGTCAAGCACCTGAGCCCTGACCACAGTGATTAGAGGTCAATAGGGAACAATGGGCTGTTGTAACTTAACATGTGTCCTGTTCAGACCTTGTAACGCCTGGGTGCTTCTTTTGCTCTTGGAAGATCAGATCAGATAATGTCAAAGCAGAGTTTGTTTCACTCAACAAAGAATCTCACCTCACAAAGACGTTCTCCCGCTACTACTGTTTGAACCGGGTGTCAGGAATTAAAGGGACACATCTTATTTTCTTATGTGAAAGGCACTGAATGTTTGTATATTTTTCCTTGTTTCCTAGAGCACCCCTTCCCTGAGCAAAACCCAGTCTCCATGCTGTTCCACAGATGGCTCCACCAAGAAGGAGAAACCAGCCATCCTGGATCTGTACATCCCCCCGCCCCCCTCAGTACCTTATACCCCGCGGTACGTACCCCGGTACGCCCTGCAATCTCTTTCCAATCACAGTTGTTCTCCAGTAGCTCAAAGCTGGTTTGAGCCAATAGGAAGGCTACAGTCAGCAGACCAGGGTTTAAAATGTCAACACGTACAGTTATGCAAGCAGTGCCGCCCCTATCATTTTGGGGGCCCTAAGAAATGTTTTATTTGGGGGGCCCTCCCCAGTTAGTGGTCTGATGCTCACTAGCTAGTTGGGGCCCTAAGTTGCCACTTATGTTGCTTATGCTTTGGGCTGGCCCTGTATGCAAGCACAACTCTTTGGTCATGGAGGCCCAGATCTTTTGTGATTGTGGAAGTGAAAGGTTACAGTAGGACCACCAATGACAGGCTTTTGCCTGCAACGCAACACTAATCAGGCTTTGCAGATGAAAATCAGAGAATTACCTGTCTCTCTCCCGCCTTATCTCTCGTTCTCTCTTTCTCTCTCCCTGTCACACTTCCTGTTGCACTTCCTCTCTCTATCTCCCTCCCTGTCGCACTTCTTCTCTCTCTCCCTGTATTACGCTTTCTTTTGCACCCCCTTTGTCTCTCTCTGTTGTATGGACTCTCAAATACAGAAAAACCTTTAAAAAACCTTTGTATTATCTCCCTCTTTGTACTCTGAACTATTTGAAATAGCCAACTGATTCTAATCAGTGTTTTTGTCTACAGAGAGAGTAAAGTCAGTGCATACCCCAGTATCAGTGTCAAACCGAAGGGTTCCGAGTCGCCCAACTCCTTCTTAGACCTGGAGCGTGGAAGACGCTTCACCATAGCAGACTACGACAAGCTGGGAGTGGTCTATCCAATCGAGACGAACATACCGCCCAGGATGAGAGAACGCCACACCTCTTGTAGTAAGTCTCCTCCCCACAGTCACCTACATACAAGGCCCACCAATTCTAACATTCAAGCCAATATAAATAAAAAAAGGAAAAAAAAAAAACCCCTTAATCTTGTTTGTTTTTGCTTAGGCAAGCCCCGCCCCCTCTCTATGCCAGTGGACACCTGTCTTGGAGTGGCAGACCCCTATTCCAAGCCATGGACACAAGGCCGGAAAGGTAACAAACACACATGCTTGTGCACCTTTTTCAAATTTCCGCAGAATAACAATTTAGCTAATTGCCCACAACCTTTAATCAGATTATCTGGTTCCAACAGCGTATACAGTGACAGGTACATCAGTAGGGTGCCCGGAGGAGTTTACTGCTTCATGTCTTGGCCTCCCATTAATCCCACAATATTAACCATGTGAATAGTGTCAACGGAGAGTCATACAGTAGCTCTTGCCTAGAAAGGATTAAGGATAGTTTATACCAACGGGATCAGTTCCTCTGACCCTGATCTCCTTGGAGAGAAGAGACACAGGGTTATGAATGCACAGACATATCAAACAAACCCCCTCCGCTGGTGGTCCAATTACACTGCCGTGGAAGCGTAGTGGGAGAATGCTTTAATTGGCCGGGATTCCTGTGCAACCCTGGGTCCCTCCAACATGTGCTGCAGAGATCAAGTGCCGTCATCCTTTTTCATGGGACCGTTCTTTTCGGTTGTTATATTTGTCGTATTTCCTTTCAACATAAACTCTACCCAAACACAATGTGAAAATAAACATGGGGGAATATAAAACAACCAATAAGAAGAAAACAATCAGCTAACCACCCACCCACCCGAATCCCACACACCAACCCAGTCTCAACATGCTTTTGCTTAGCATGACTTTGAAAAGCGTATAGTACATCTGTTTTGACTCCCATCTCCCCCCTAGGCGAGGACCTCCTGTACAGATACCTAAGTAACGAGCGAATCCCCACCATTGCTGAGGAGGTCCCGACAGGAGCTCCCCCCTACAGACCGGTTGGAGAACGGCAGCTGGTTCGAGGACTGGACCACATCAGGAGCAGTCACTACTTTGCCAACCAGGACCTCCATAACAGCGCCACCATCCCCTACCAGGACCATGACCTTGGCAGCAAAAAGACCCCCGTAAACCTCGCCTCCAAACGCCCTCCAGCAGAGCCCTCGCTACTGGTCAGTTGGATCACGCGGCTTAAGCTATTGACTCACTGATGATGCGCTTCCTGTCCAGGGCTTCCTGTTCCTGTCTTTCCCCTCAGTGCTTTCTGTCCTCCAGCTGTTTGCGTTGGGCTCTCCGTCTCCCTCACACTTTCCCCTTGCCTCCCGGTATTACTGCTATTGTACTACTACTACTACTACTACTACTACTGTACTACTCCTCCACCAAACCTCTTAGGAGTTAACTCACTGCATTTTTACATCACTCCTAACCAATCCTCAGTCCCTGTCACCTACCAACTACCTACCTATGTAATCCCTGCAGCACAATCTGATAGTCATAGGAAGACATACTGAGCCAGGGTCACAACACATGCATGAGAGCTTGTATTGAGAGGTATTGGTTTGAGGAAATGTCCAGCTGTCTACATTCGGACGAGAGCAATGTCTTAGGACGTTGGTCTTGTCATTGACCTTTGCAGTGACCCTTTTGTATATTGTTTAAGTTATATTATCATGTTCTTTAAGAGAAGCTCCATGTTTTAATGTTTCTCTTGCCAAACAGTTGGATTTCATTTCATTTCCAATAGTGTGCATAATTTGTTTTTATTCAAGAAACAAAGAAAAAGGATTTTCAGGTGTTTACTGTACTGATATTTGTTTTTAGCTTTATTTCTTTTCATTTCTTTGTGTTGTTACCATTCAGTTAAAGTACAACGCCTATAGTTGCCTCTTGAATCTATGCATATAGGAACTCTTTACTGTTACTTGACAGACCAATGCTGCATTGACTGGTGACTATAGTTTATCAACGTCACCAGTGACCATGTTCTTTAGGTTCAAAGCTATGCACTCTTTTTACAGAGTCATGTCCCTGACTTGTTCTGGAGGCACACGACTCTGTTATCTCCTTTTCAGTGGATCCTCACAGCTGTTGTTGTGATGTTAGCCTTTGGAACATGTAGGTTAGGCCAGACAGCCTTTCATCAGCACAGACACCCTGTTGAGATGCTGTGGGTAGTTTATAAAAAGCAGAACAACACAGGATTCATGGACAGTATTATTAAATACCACGGTTTGATGAGAAGTGGTATGTTGAAAGTGGTATGTTGGGAAAAATACAATTGTACCTTTTAACTGCGTTTTGTAACATGTTGATAGTATATTATTAAAGGTGCATTCCAGTTCTTATTTGTTATGTCTTTATTTTATTGTTTTGTTACTGAACAATTCATGAAAAAAAGGTAACATCATTTGGTGATGACCTTTCCAAAACCCCCACACCATTTGGTTTGAATGGAAATGGTCACTTCCAGTATCTAGTCGACCTGGAGGGACATACTCCAGACTCTGGCTTAATATGCTTTGACCTTTGCAAATGAACTGTTCTTGATTTTGAACCATGTGAGGAAACTGGATAGCCAAGCTAAATCCTCTCTTGCTCTTGCTGAAATTAGGGTGGGTGATGTACATGTCTTTTTGGACAATATATAAAATATATTTTTTCCCTCGCATCTTTCAACATCGAAATGGCACAGGAATTTGGCTTTTGAAAATCCTAATGTCAACAGAAGATAACGACATTCATTTAGGCACTTTCCTGCAATAAATCAAAAGAATGACAGCCTTTCTCCCTTTGTCTCCTATTCTGTTTCCATGCATGATGTTACCGGTTCACCGGTGGCCCCCAGCTTTGTTGTCCTCTCTGTACGTTTTAATCTCATGTGTCCCTTCCTAACCCGCCCAGCTCCTCTAATCTGCATGATCGTCTGTGGTGGAACAAAATACAACTTATTTTCTCCTACATTGTTTGGTCATTTCTTGTGGTTTACTGGGCAACGTGTTGGATTGTTGACTAAAATCCTCTTCATTTATTGCTAAGCTTTACATTTAGTAAATCAGCACTGATCAATTGCAACCCGTTTCCGATAGTTGTGCCTTGATTGTTTTGTCAGATATCTTGAAAAAAAATCTGATATTTTTAAGATCATATGACCAATTAAACGAAGAAGAAAACCTCTGAACTGCCCTGCCTTTGTAATAAAATCTTAGAGCTATTCTATTTAAGAGGAACAATGTACATTTCCAGGAATGTGTTATTGTTCCTTTTAAAAACATTTCCTTAAATGTGCTTTCCTTTATATCCCACTTTGAAGCCGTACTGTAGACAAGCTCTTGCTACCTAGGCTTTTCATTGCACTCGGCTGCCCCGGCCTGTTAGTTCCATGAGCCACAAGGCCTCAATCCAGGGACCGTGAATCCTGAGGCCGGTTTAGGTTAATAAATGAGTTAACCCGGTTTTCTGTGCTCGTCACTCATAGGTATCTGAATGGAGTTCCAGCAGTGGATTCCTGAACAGGTGGGTGGTCATATTACATCAGTCATCTAATTTGTAATCCACAAAAAACTCAACATAAATCATTCTCATATACTGTGTGCTAGATGGTAAACATTAGATATTCTACAGGGGTATATGTAAATATCCCTCATTTATGGTGTCATCTTACATAGGGAGACACAATGAAACCAGGGAGCAGTGAGTGGATGGTTTTAACCAGGCAAGGGTTTGGTGGTTAGGTGGATGGTCTGAACTGGAGGTCGGAGACCAAGGAAAGTATGTGACAGACACTAACCTCAGCCTCATCATGGTGTCCGAAGACCAGACACTTGAGCTACTGAGAGACGACTGGCTGTACCACAGACAGGAACTAAAATAGCACTTTAACCTCAGGAAATTACACTCTTAAAATGAAAATGACCCAGAAGCAATAGGCGGATCGTTTTGTTGTGGATCATCGTTGTTATTTAGCAGACACTGATCCATAGCACATAATCATAGCAGTGGTGTTGCAAGTGCCAAGCTCTACCAACAGGACTCCAACTAACACACACTCACGTTGCAGATTTAAAGATGCAATGTGGGACTTTTTGAACTTTAGGAAATATATATTTTGGTGTGGCTGTTTAATGCTTTTATGTGTATAATCTAAGTAGAATCACTATCAACTCCGTTAGAAATTAAGAAGTGGTTTGATGACTCAAAGCATAAATCGTCACATACGTGACTGAGTACAAGATTTGGAGGACCCCTATTGACTCATTAGCATCACTTTCAAGGCCAGTAATCACGTACTGCATCTTTAAGAACCCTCCCTATCACTGCCGGTTTGTCATAGTTGATGAGTGCACACAAATAGACTGAAAAAAATCATAAATGAATCATAAATCATAAGGATGACCATTTCAACCAGGAATTACAGTAGTAATTACAGATTTTGGTTAGCATTGTAGGGGTACTGGCCCCTAATGGACATCAAACTCATGAACTACACGGGAATCCAATTAAGGGATTAAAACTCTTTCATTAGTCCTAAATGCACCCGTTTTTTGTTACAGTAGATTTATAGATATTCCATAGCAAGTTGAGGACACTTTATAATCCACTTCCACATATGACTCCTACAGCCTATATTGTAAAGCAAATGGCAGATCCACGGACGCATGATCAGTAAGTCTAGTGATCAGAATGCTCCTCTTTATGTCTCAGACATCATAAACCATCTGTGACAGAAGCAAGGTCTGCATTTACCGACTCTCGGGGGAAAGATGTAAGTAGTCAACAGGCTGTAAAAACAAGTCAAAATACAACTTCAATCAAATGGCTGGGCGAGGCCTGGAGCTTTCCGATGTACAGTAAATCTATGTATTTTTAGTATTGGTCGATAGCGATTTGTGTACTACACTGCACTGGCTGTTTGTATGATATGTCAAGAATGTCCCAACACAGACGGAACATAACAACTCTTTACTTGCCACAAGATTCATTTGGTTACTGTAAATTATATATGAAAGTTAACCAAAATGAAACCTAGATAAACATAATGAGTGCCTGTGAATGAGCCATGGAGCATACACTAAGTATGTGTTGGTGATTTTCAACTTCCTGTATTTGTCATCTCCAACCTAAATAGTACAAGTGTCTCGGTGGTACTTTACATGGGGTGTATTAAGGCTGACCCAGGGGTTAGAATGAGTGGTTTTGACGGGTAAACTTTCCGTACCCTCTGGCACCATTGTGTCATGGATTTACACTTGAGTGTCTATGCTTTGTTTCTAATCTTGTCACCTTCTTTCTTCTCGTCCCCTAGATACAGCGAACCTTATATTCGATCCTGGTCTTTCTCCCAAGCGGTAAGGACGTGCTTGACATGCGGTCTGACCCCTGACATGATCTGTTTTGTGTCCGTGAACCCTGAATACTCCAGTGGCTCAGAATGGCTCTGCTTGGTGTCTCCATCCTCACCTCTCAACCCCCCCGTGGTCCCATTAATCCGCTCATATGCCTGTGTGGTGAGGTGGAGCACTAAGCACTCTCCTGGCAGGAAGGACTCACTCACCAAACTCGGGTTTTAGGACTGTTTGAACAATGACAAGGCTTGGCAAGGTCATTATTGTCTATCAATTAAAGGGTAGTTGTTTTTGTAAGATTCAGTGGTTTGGAGACAAGTTAACTGAGTTGGTTTAGTCCGTTGTCCCCCCCACCCCCGCCTTTAACCACAGTCTCCAGTCATAAAGACACACTGGGTCTCATCCTGTTATGTGAGGAATGTATGTGGCGTTGGCCTTTGTCCGCTCAACAGTAGGAAAAACAACGGGTCCGTGAAACTATTCCATAACACATGACAAGACATCAAAGAGAAACACTGACGCAAATCCATTAACGTACACTGACCCTCTGTCAATAATGGACACTAAACCAGTGTACAATAATGGACACTAAACCAGTGTCAATATCCGTCATGTACCTTCTCTAATCTTGAGGCATTTTAAATGCCAGTCAAATATTCTCAATAGTTAACTCGACCTGAAAGCAGCCATTCCGGCAATGGAACACAACCCCAACACAGCTTCGTTTTAAACGAGCCATAGTGTAAATGTATTTGCCACTCATTGGACCCGTGTGAGTATTGTCTGACTGTGGAGTTCTGGAACATTCATCAACCAGACCTCTGGGGATCCTGCCTCATGCTGTCTCGTCAAATCCCAGGTTTGTGAGTGAATGTCAATCCGTCAGTAACACCCGTCCAGCATACCCATCCAGGGGTGTCCGGCATACAACCGCTGGGCCATAAGTGGCCCGGGAACAAGCGGTACTCCCCAGGCTCTTCGTCTCCAACAATTATTGCACACCAACAACTAAACCTTGACATCAATATCAAGGCACAGGGATGACAACAAATAGCCAGGTGCTGCAATACTCCCGATAGGACCTCCTCTTTCTCCCTCTGTGGATACTTCGATACTCCAGATATGACCTCCTCTTTCTCCCTCTGTGGATACTTAGAGCGGGAGCGGGGGATTACATCCGGTAACACGGGAGGGATGCGGAATGTTTACTGCTCACCAGCTAATTATGAACTTCTACTGGCCTCAAAGAGTTAATTCGATTTGTACACTAGTTTCACTTAGGGAATTGTGCCACCATGTCAGGCAACTGGGCAATTACCATGAATAGTTCTTGAAGCCCAGTGGGGCCTTTGACAATCTCTTGTAGTCTCAGCACACGGAGCAGTGTAAAGAACCTGATACCATCTCCAGGCCTGCGGCCCCGGGCCCTAACCTAGCGTGAGAGACACAGAGCAGAAGAATGCCTACACTGTCTGCCAGCGATAGTCCCTCACTCCCCACTTGCACCAGAGAAGGGCTCGGGGGATATATTCGTTAAGTGGCGTGACAATTCTCAGCATGGAACATGATGGGAGATTTAGCTAACAATGCTGTGACAAATCCTCATTACCAAAGAGGGACAGTACTTCCCTCATTTCCCCCCACTGTGCCCTTCTCGTGTACCAAAGCATTGCTCAGGGCTAAGCCCTTCACATACAACGTGCTAAGATTATTGTTCCTGAATACATTAGAGTGATAAAAACACACCATATTTGAGTGAATCTGTGATAAATATAGGGAGAATGGCAGAGGCGAAAAAAGAGATTGGGGGAGAGTATATGAGAAGGAGAGAAGGAGAGAGAGAGAGAGAGAAAGATAGTAGAGAGAAATTCCTTAGGCTATGCCTGTCACTGTATGGGAGCAGTAGGGCATGCTGGGAGCCCCATGAGGTTTGGGGTCAGGGGGGAGAAAGAGAGAGGGCGAGGAGTCACTAAATAATAGCTGTCCTCTCTCCAGCTTCAGGAATGTTGCTGGTTTACCACTAGTGTCCCAGCACAGGGAGAGTCCACCACATTGGATCCTTGGTGCAGATAGCAGTCTTCATCGACAACACATAATAGCCCCAATCAGAGTGTGAGCTCTGCTCACGCATGCAGACCATGTTATGGCTACAGCTTTTGCTCCCCATACTGGAGAATAGTGTTGATGAGTATGCGGCAGGCTCCTTTTCCTTCCCTCACACATTTCCCCATGGAAAACCAGAAGTGGACTTAGAGGACCTACTGCCTGACACGTGTATTTTATTCTTCCCAAAGGCACCTCCGCAATGGTCTTTTTTTAACCATGATGGGTTTACCAGGCTAATACCAGTGTGATTATGGCGAATCTAATGTAATTATTTTTGCACAGGCAACAGATATATAGTCCACAGAGAGCCCAGCACATCGGCTGTCTTCATATACAGAACATTGGTTTTGGGACAATGCAATGCGATTAACTTAAGTCAACAGGTTTTGTGAAATAGCCCACATAAAAGTTTAACCATCTAATGTGCGTTTGTAAGAGTGACATCTAGTGGTTAGCGGGTGACAGCGTCTGTGCACATTTCAACGAAATGGAATGCAGAGTCCGTTGCCTCTTCAAATAACGTCCTTATGGGGTCCAAGTTAGCGTTTTTTCGACGTTGCAGGTTTTTAATTGTCCGCGATAAATTACGCATTTTAAAATCTTGGTTGCAGGTAATCTTTGCTGACTTTATCACTTCAAAGTTTAAACATTGGTTGTTTATGTTATTCGTGTTTTCCTTTTCATAAACATTTAATACTAAAGTATTTAATACTAATGTTCACAGACACAAACATTGCGTTTAATGGTCTAGATGAGTTCAGTCCAATCTTTATTTTTGATTGAACCAGGCTTGTCCCTTCGTTCTAAGAAATCCTACCCATTAGGCCTAGATAATCTTGATTGTTTAAGATTATGACGTTTATTAGCAGTGTGAGCGTTTGGAAGCATAACTCGTCTTTCGTCCTTATGCAACTCACACAGTTAATTCTGGCATTTCATAACAGGTGTAAGTTTTGACTATTGAGAAGGCTCTTTTTGGTTTCGTGTTAAAGCATTATTCAGCTCACTGTCATTATTTCCTAACCACCGGAAACATGTTGCTGCTGACTTGATGCACGATGCAAGCGTGTTGTGCAAGACAGTGGGAGAAGTGTTTCTTGAGGTAGTTAAGTTTCTTGTCATGGGTCATTTGGTGTGGGCCAGGCCAGTTATATGTTGGGGGTTAGTTAACACAAGCAGAACTCTATAAAGTCAATATCTCTAAGTGGTTTGAGAGCAACAGGTACTGATTTATCAATTCATCATCTTGATTGAACTTATTTTGTAGCATGACTTTGTTTTCAGATTTTTGTCTGTGGATACAAAACATTTTCCATCTTTCCAAATTGAATGCATTCACTATGCCTTTGAGTATTAATCCAGAATGTGCCAACCCGTAGTTTGTTCTTGTTAGGTATTTGTTGTCTTAAAATCAAGTCCAACTGACCACATATCCCATTATAATGTCGGTCAACGATGTCAACGCAAAGAAAACTGTGTCTCAGTTTCAGTTCCTAAATTTGGTTTGACAAAATGGGTCACCTTCGCAATCTCTAATAAAATGGACTGAATGTTGTAAAAGGTGAAATGCGACTTCCAAAGTTACTGCTTTGAAACGACAAAGACTCTACTCTGTGAGGCATTTCCCTGAGTAAGGAGAGAAAAAGTAGACTTGGACATGTTAGTTATTGTATTCAAGTCTGTTGATTTTGATTAGGCGCAAATAGTAACGTGTATTCAAAAGTCTGTCTGTGGATAAACTGAAGAGGTTTCTCTCTCTGCAGGCGGCCTTCCCTATATCTCTGGCCCCTTCCATGGCAGCTGAGGATTACAACCCTGTAAGTACTGGAGGTTATCTTTATGTTTCTGAGGATGGCTTTTTCCCCCCCGAGGCAGTCGGGCAAGTGAAAGAGCGAGAGAGAACGTGACACTAGTGGTTAGAAACAGGATGTTTCGGTTATGTAGACTAGGGCTGAGATAGTCTGATTGAGCCGCAGTGTTTAGTAGAGCTCTACCTTCCATCTAGCACTGAACCGGTCAAATCTTCTGATCTGTCTCTACTTTGACTGTTTTACTAAGGTTTCCCTGAGACAGAAGTCCAGGAAGAAGACTCGAGGAGGTAAGTTGCGGCCCAGACCTGATTCTGCTGCCTCCCTGCCAGTTTAATGTCTGTGCTTTCGGCTGTAGTTTGGTCCCCTGATGTGGGCATGCATGACGTGACGGGACAATTATACAGTGGAGGGGTGTGTTAGATAAAAGGTCGGAGCCTTGTATCTAACAGTGTCATTAGTCTTCTGTTTATTTTCACTGCATCCTGAGCAGTCGGCGCTGCACTGTGGCTGATATTCCAAATAGATTATTTGGAAAACCTTTTTGAAAATGTCCCATCTGTCAATTTACATCTGACACAAGGTAGGCCATTAGTAGTTGAAAGAGATCATACAATTTCGGCAGTTTTAGAAACGGTTAGCTTTTCTTTGTTTCTTTTTTTTTTGTTTTTTTTTTAGCGTTATAGGGGTTTGTGTTTTGCATCAATAACACTGGAGCGTGAATGGAGGAATGATCTTATCTGTGTGTGCTTCCAATGTTCAGGCAATGTGGCAATGAGCAGACGTAGGGTCTCGGTTAAAGAGCTGGGAGAGTCTGACTACCAGGGCTGGCTCTACAGGAAGAAAGAAGGCAAGGGCTTCCTGGGCTTCAAATGGAAGAAGTACTGGTTTGTGCTGAAGAAGATGTCCTTGTACTGGTACACTAATCAGCTGGTGAGTAACACTCGTTGCTTAGTCCAATACGCTGACGCATTGATCAACAATGCTGCATGCTGCCTCTCGCCACTGCTGGGAAAACAATCGGTCTGAGAAAGACGCAGTGTTTCCTGAAGCTGGAGGTGTCTGAGGCTCACGCGTACTGCATCACTTACGGGCATGATGACGGAATAGATAAACGCCAATGTGTCAACAGAATGAATTTGAGGGAACTACAATGGGTAGGTTGAAAAGTGCCGTGGGCTAGCAGTTAGTGCTAATGCCTGGAATAGTTTCTTTTGTCATTGCTTTCGAAAGGGGAATACCTTCAACGCCAAACATCTTTCAATCTTGTCTCAGGCAGAGAAAGCTGAGGGCTACATTAACCTGAATGACTTCATAATCGACAGAGCCTTGGAGTGCAAGAAAAAATAGTAAGTTGTTTGTATTTGGTTTCATGCTACTGTTTGTGCGAAATCAGTCAATTTATTCAATCACTGACTTTTGTCAGTACCGCCTCTCACAATGACAGGAAGTAATATGGCCGGTGAATGTGCAACTTCCCAACAACAGTTTGTTGTCAGTGTTTATACAGAGTGTGAAAATTATTCATCTGAGTTGTGTTCTCACCTATCTGTCTCCTGCAGTGCCATCAAAGCTTGTCATCCGCAAGTAATGATGTTTTACTTTGCAGCTGAAAGCTATGAAGAAATGAACAAGTAAGTCAGATAAACAGTGTAAAGCAAGTCATGCTGGGTGTCATGAACACAGTGAAGACTCTCCATTACTCTCTGTTGCAGATGGTTGAATAAGCTTGGGCTCGCCTCTATCCAATATGAACCAACAGACAGCAACCCTGCTGGTAAGCTTTCATGACGATCGGGCGAAATATTTTTCAGCTTTGGTCTGCATCACTGATGATTATTGTGTCCCAGACAGAGCGTATATAGACTAACGTCGCCTTGGCTCTCTGTCTGTCCAGAATGTTACAGTGAGGCGAGTGATCACGAGGAGGCTGAAACGACTGAGGCTCCCCCTCCCCCGTACTCCGAGCAGATGATCCAGGACTCCGTGAATGTATGTGGTCCCTCCGGCAGTGGGCGTCAGGTCAGTTGACGCTGGGCCATGGAGGGGTGATCATGCCCCGGTCATTCATGCCAGGAGTTTTCCTCTAACAATGTGACTCGGAACAATCTTAACCAGAATCATTCTGCGCACTAGTTCCGTTTCCTTCCCCAAAGTGTCGATGGTTAAACCCTGCTGAACAACTCAATTTCTGCTCTGGCGTTTCAGGGTAACCTCCCTCCCCCTTACTCCTCCCCCCAACCCAGCGAGTCCAATGGCTCCTTCTCCTCACCTGTCAGCACGATGACTTCGCAGAGTTCTGTGTCGTCTCTGGCCAAACATCGCCAGTCCTGGCTGGACCTGGTCTCGCAGGCGACTCCCGTTGCCGGGGAAAAGGTGGTGTGCTCGGTGCAGGTTCACACACGCTGTCTTCCCAAGCATCAGGAGAACGAAGAACCCATTCGGCATCACCAGGAGGCTTCATCCTACCAGGGGTTTCCAGGGAGCACAGTCGGAGAGGAGGTTTTCAACCCCAGGGAGCAGAAGGTGAAGGTAGCGGAGCGAGGCACAGATGCACAAGATGGTGAGAATCCTTCTTTATTCGATTAGTTTGATTTTTATTAACAATATTATTGTTGTTCAGGTAGGGGAACATGTAAATTGCAGTATAAACAAATGAATGAGAACAAACCCACTCCCCTTTCTGTGATATCAAGGAAGTAGAAGGTTTTTGAGCACTTTGATGCCTTTTGTACTGATCCAAAGGGCAGATAGGAGAAGTGCAAGTAGTATAGACTTCCTGTTGTCGTTTTGTGTAATGTAAAGTAAGATGATGTGCTTAACTGAAGAATACCAAAATATCCTAGTCTTTGTCCCATTATAGAAAGTAAATTATCAACCGAGGCAAGTTAACACTATTTTAATAGTGTTTTATATCACTCTACCATTCAAAGGTTTTGGGTCATTGATCATTAAAAAAAAAAACTTTTGCAATTATGTTAGCAAAGCTTACAACTTGTGCTGATTAAGAAACAATAAAACTGGCCTTCTTTAGACTATGTACTATATATGGCCAGAAACAAATAACTTTCTTAACTGGGAAGAAACGCTAAATTATTTTTAATATGTTTGTATAGCCATCCCCTGATGTGTTCGTAGTACCCGTTTCCTGATGTCCACTGGGATCTCCTTACTTCACTATATGTTGTGTTCTGGATTCACTTGTATGGCTAACACCAAACTCACATGGTTTCTCATCTCTATTTTTAAGAGGAAAATATGAACCTGTTATATCAGATATAGACAACTGGTCTTGATTGAATAGATTTCATGGTGAACGATTTGAAAAACTAGTACTTGGCCATTTTCAAATCTCTCCCAGAATGGTTGGGGCCTGTTTAAAACATTTCTACATGGTGAAACCAATATGTACACAAGTACTCTGAAATAAAGCCTCATAGTAAATATTTTATTTAATAAAACAGACTTTTGGAGTATAGAGCCAAAACAAGGGAGGGAAGTATCTTTCCCAATAATTACAGACTAAATTCTCTTCAGAATTCAAGCTTCTTAAGGTCCATTATATTGTTCTTGCAGTGAGCCATGAAGTCACGTCTGATGAGATGGAGAGGTTGTACATCCACCTTAAGCAGGCCAGCCTTTCTCCATTAGGAGAACGCAAACCATCCACCAAGAGGGACTTCAGAGCGTCCTTCATAAAGCGATGCAAAAACCAGGACATTAACGAAAAACTGCACTTCATCAGGACACTCAACAGCACGCTAAAGGTACATCAGCCAACTTAAGTATATATTTTTAGGGCAGTCTCAAATTGATGTTCTTTTCCTTAACCAATGTATGTGCTGTGTAGGCATCACGTTGAATAGCATTGCAGGTTCTGTGACAGGATCTCCCTCACACTCCTTCTGTACACTTTTGTCTTAGGCTAAGGAAGCAGACCTGTCGACCATTGAGCAGGTGCTGTCAGACCCTCACCTCACCTCACCTAAATTCAGAGAATGGAAAGAGTCCAACGCTCCTCTGCTTCAGGAGATCTGTCTCAAGCATGGACACCAGATGTCAGCCGAGGGAGATCTAACCACAGCAGCAGCAGCCAATCCCATCGGTGTTCCCTTTGTTGAGACCAGTTTATAAAGGAGTAGGTAGATGTCGCCCCTTAACACTGTCTTAAAGTCAGCTTTGAGTTTCCACCGCTACTGCTCATGGTTAGGATTTGGAATGGATAAGCTGATTGTGGACATGTGGCTGTGGGCATATTTTACTCTGTTTAAAACAAACTGGCATTACCGCCTACTCATAACCCATTAGCACTAAGGCTGGTAGACAGTGGTGTGGTGGTTAAGAATTGGGAAAAGCTTTCGATACTTTTTGATGCATTATCCACAAAAAGGTGGGTAAATGCTTTGCAAAATAAAACCGGTAGGTACAAGGCGTCTACGTGCCTTCAACCTCCACTAAAACACTGTTGTACAGAGACTACGTTTTCACAAACTACATACAGTAGGAAGCAACTCGTGTTACTTTCCACTAAGTGGACTTACGATAAGAGGAACTGTCTTATTTTTAGCTCTGAAATGTGGTGGATTCAGGCATTTGGTTGATTTAAATTATATGGTTTTATAGTATTTTTTGATGGTTGTCTTTTTATCTTTTTAGGTTTACAAATAGAAATGTACTGTTTCATCCTTTATTTGTGAGTGATAGTCTATTGGGAGGATGTCCGTTTCTTTGAAAACGCATTAGTTTATAATTTTTGCAGTATGATTGGTAGTGAGGTTTTATTTTTTAATAGTTTGAGTGCCACAGACATGCATTTGTAATGCCATGAAAAATATGTAAGCATTTAAACTAAATCCCTGTGACTTAGACAGTTATTTTGATTACATTTGAATCATGATACTTTTGTGGATTTATTACCTAGATGCATTTTATTATTCAACTTGCTGTATGTGATGTTGCAAGCATAACATTTTCTGCAAGCAACAATGGACTGTAACGTAGATGATTTAGTTGTGGTAAATATTTGCAGTTGTTTTAACATTGTAAATAAAATTAATTGTACATAAGTGTAAAACGTGTACAGTTCTGATGTCTTTTGATTGATTAATTCCTTTTAGTAACAGACAGTGTTTCTTGATTTTCAATTAAGTGAAATGTCTCATTTAAATAAAAAAGGGTTTTAATGTAGCATGCAGCTTTTCTGTGTTAGAAAGGTGTTTGCTTAACTCAACCACATAATGTGGATGTATACTCTTTCAATATTTCATGTGAGTAGAATTTATTGAATAGCATATCTTTTTCTGAACCTGAGAGGCCAGATTCTCAGGAGTATTATATTATATTCCGCACAAAAAGAAACTCTTGTATGGAATATAATGTTTTTTTCTTATGTATGATTTGAGCAAAATATAAAACCATTTTAAATGTTATAAAATTGGATTTCTTAAAGTACCTGTAAAGAAGTGAGACTTATAAATATGTATGTTATCAGCCACTGACAGTGTTACCCAATCTATTGGACAAAATTGCACAGTTTAGTTCTTTATCTTGGACTAGCTTAGGAGTTACTTAACATGCTAGTTTTACAACCATGCTCTATGTTTTTTAGCATCAGGTCTTGTGTTGGACATTATCTGTTTGGTATACTGTTATGACAGGGGTTGTTATTCATTGTCAAGCAGTGCCCCATACATACAATCAAATCTAAAGCTTTTATAACGTGTTAATTCCTGTCAAAAGCTGTACAGTTGCAGGCCGGATTGGCTGGACAGCATTCAATACATATTTGGTTTTAATGGGCAGTTTGTGATTAACAACTTTGTGGGCATTAATATTTGTGGGCACTTGTCTACCGTGCATCAGATACTATTCAATGTAGGACACTTTAACATTTAAACACTAAGCGATGGAGAAAAGAACATGGCAACTAGGAAGATGGGCTACCAATGGTAATGGCAATGGGGGATTTTGTAATTGTCCTAGTGGGCATCATCATATTTGGCCCACAAGTTGTCGCTTGTTACTTCCATTGGTCTACTGCACCTGCAATGCCCGCCTGTGACACTTGGGATCGCTGTACTGTTCATATCGGATTTCATTGGTGTTGTGCGCCATATTGGCAATCGCCTCCATCTCACCAAGCTAGAGCATGCATGCATCAAGCCGGTTGTTGAGAACAATATAAACATTTTACAGCTTACAACGAGCCCCAAATACAACACAATGGAGGCCGTTAAAGCATTCAACGGCGAGGTTTGTATAATTTATTCCACATTTTAATACAAGCGACTGAATGGGTATATTAATTTGCGTCAAGCCTCAAAGGCAAGTGGAAGAAGGGCAGCTAAGTTACACAAGGCCGCATCTTTTCAGTTGACATTATCGCCCATTGACCAGTTGGTTGTTGTTTATCGACGTAAACGCCACATTACCTTTACTTGGTCAACAATAACTGAGTCAACCTAAGTGCACTTTAATAGGATTGCCATCGGGCAGACTGCGTAATATCGAATGTTTAGCTAACGTTAGCTAGTTAGCTAATGTTATACTAGCTAGCTACGTAGCTAACTACATTGAACATCTTCAAAATCACAACAAACCCGACCATACTTGGCATTACTAACGTATGAACATAGCCAATTAACTGTAGTTAAATACTGGTCAGTTACCACGGTCAACTGTAAAGTTTACCTGGTGAGTTGGTCAGGTAGCACTGACTGTACCAACGCAGCCGGGGTAAATTAACAAGCGCTAACGTTAGCTACTGTAGCTAACGTTATGTTATGTTTTCGCGTTCGGTAGGTAGAAAATTATGCAATACATAAACCACATATTTTTTTGTTATTGGTCACAGTGGCAGGTCCTCAAAAAATACTGTTTCTGTAGGTAACAAACACGTTCGTCACAAATATTGTTTTTAGCCTGACATCACGAGAGCGCCAAAGCTGTGTTGTACCGAATTACCTAAACCCCATACAATGGGTTCGAGTTGCGGCTAGTAGTGTGTGGTCACTACAAAAAATTTCGAAGAGAAAAATGGCCCGTCTTTACAAATAACTATATTCGGTGTAAATTCGGGATACCCTGCTCTAAACACACATATACACACACATACAATTTACTAATAAGGCACAGTAGTTTACAGCCATCTACGTATCTAAACCATCTCTTGCATTGGGCAGGTCCTAACTGGTCCTAAAATAGTGTTGCGGGTGCAACTTTTTTTTGTTACAATCAGTGGCCAAAAGATAGTTATGATCTGGTGAGTTAACATACAAGATTAGGCTTGGTGTTGGTACAAGCCTTAATGGGAATGCATATGGCCTTGTTTCATATTTACCCTGAGTAGACTTAGTTGCGTGATACTAATTCCTGTTCTGATTTGATTCCAAGCCGGATCAAATCTGAAATAGATCTGGTCATCTGGCTGTCAACCATGTAATACATCCATTGCAAATGACAGAAGATTCAGATTTATAAAAAATATTAACATTGTAATGTGCTCCTTGTTGATGGTCATATCCACTGCACCCTCTCCCTTGTGGAAATAGAGATGTCTTTCTTGACCTCTTTGACACATCCAGCCCTAGTTTTCTGGGGAAACTAGTCAAGGTTGTTCATTTTATGCGGCAGGTCTGCTCTGAATGCAGGAAAGAGTGAAAATCTAATTTACAAAAAATGCAAAGAAGCCAGCAGGCATTCTTTTAATACATAGATTAGTGTTAGTAGACAGTTAATTACACTTGTATTATCCAGTCTTGATCCAAATAATATTACCAAAATGATGGTTCTGGTGAAAGATGTCAGGAGGTGACCAACACATCTGAAAGATGTAGATTTATGAATAATCCAAACACATTTCCTGATGCAGCATGGATTTTAATCTGGCCCATTGCTTTTTCAGCACAAACAGTGTTTCCCAAATAATCTGTTTTAAAACCAAAACAGTAAAATAGCCAAAGCCCATAGCCGTGTTTGTCATCTGATTTTTAAACCTAAATTAAGATATTTCTAAACTGTTTATCATCACGTTTTTGTCTTTCAGCTCTACTCGCTGAATGAGTACAAGCCTCCAATATCCAAGGCGAAGATGACTAATATTACCAAATCGGCAATAAAAGCTATAAAAGTAAGTATGTTGAAGTGACAGGAAGCCCCTCGCCCAGCAATCCTATAAATGGGGTTCAATGAATCCTTGTAATAACTGAACTAATCAGTATGGTGTGTTTCCTGCATTGCACTGGATCCTTTGCTGCTATTAACATTTTAGTTATTTAGCAGACCTCGTGTAGAGTGTCTTTACGTTTTAGGGCACTTTCTTACCCAATTATAATTAGGGAAAACACCTATATTACTAGGCTTGAATCATAATATCTTTGAGAAATATAGAAAGCAAATGCATAACAATGGTTGGAGTGGAAACCCTTTGTTTCCCGTTTTCAAAACACACCCATCCAAAGTGTACAGTAATGTCAACGCACTGGTATGACAAAAGAAGGATCTAAATGTTTGTGTTGATTTCTTGCTGTCCTAGCTGTGTGGTTGAGGAATCAAGGCAGCACACACATGCCATGCATCTCTGCCGTCATACAGCTACTGGTTAACCCTCATGACAAACAAGTCTACAGGCAAAATGAACCCCCATCCCGGAGAAATCACTTTTTCATAACATATCTAAAGTACAATCTGTGTTTCTGTTGTCCGTGTGAGTGTAGGTGTTCACAAGTCGTAAGAAACAATAACGCCTGTTCCCCTGAAACAGACACGCCAATTCTGTTCAGATCCGTTGTGTGTGGTTGGTGTAGTCTTATGACTGTATTTCAAACATTCAGTAGTTAGTCATCAATGTTGTCAGTGGGCATTTATCGATTCGTGTCTTAGCAACCTCGTCCGTTTCAGACATGTCATCACCAATATACTTTCAGATTGTGGGTTCTGGTGTGAAGCAGTTTGGGGGGGGGGTGCATTGCTAGGTCTCATTCAGTGGGCTAGAATCTGTTGTCACTCATATTGTCTTTAAGACTTCTCAGGTGGATGATTATGCAACAATTACCCATTCAACTAAAATCTATGTTTTCATGTGGGAGAACAGTAGATATGAATGTACTGTTACTGTCTGAGTTCCTCAGACATACAGGTAGGGACCTTACCATAGTTAACAAACTACTATTATCTTAAATGCCGGCCTGGTTAGTGAAACAAATTATTATACAGGACTAAATCACAACTGGACTTCAACTGTTATGGGTTCTCTTTCAAGTCATCTTTATTTTTGTAGTACAGTTTCTAAATGCTTATCATTAGTAATGGGTTGAAATAACAGTGCAATCTTATTTTAGGTCTACTTGATAATAGAATTAGATTAGCTGCTTGTATGTATTCTATCTCTTCATTTGGTGTCACAATATGTTTCTCAGGTAGCTTTACTCTAATATGCTCATCAACATCTTTTTTTTTTAGGGTCAATTCCAAATTTACCTCAAAACTATACTGTCATAATGATTAGGGGCAAATAAAAATTTTGATTGTCTTCCCTGTGCCATATACCGTAACGATTGTTAATCTACTAAGAATGCTTTCTAATTAATGCAAAAAGATAATGCGACTAGATTTCTTACTTAATTAATACGTCTTTAGAGGCACCTTAATTCTTTCACGTTGGCTATAAAACTGGTGACCTGCTTAGGAGGTTTAAGTTGTCAGCAGATTCTTCCTAGCACCCTTTCAATCGTACTTTGATGTCTCGTCGATGTAGTTAGTGGTGATTTAAACACTGCAGGAGGTATGTAGCTCTCTGAATCGAGAGACAGCCAGTTGTCGAGCTCTCCCGGGTTTTTATGGGAGGGTAGATAAAAGCAGGTGACAAAATTATGTGAGTAAATATAGTTTTATGGACATGACGTCAACTTGGAAATGTAAGCTCACACAAAAGAAATGTGGTTCTTCGTATTTCATACCATTTAAAAAAAAATTGCATAACATTTTTAACATAACAAGTAAAATTGTCTGAGTGCCAGTTTCTTGAGTTTGCATTCCTCTCCCCATTTGCCAAGGATTAATGCATTTCTTCAGTTTTTAAATATGAAAACTGTATTACTATTGAGATTGAGGAACAAGGATAACTGTGAATTATCAAGCCATAATGAAATCAACTGTCAATCACAATGACTTTACAAATATTTGAACAGTTAGGGTCAATTCTTACTAAATTCTAGTCAATTTAGAAAATTTAACCACATTCACATTTGATTAAATTATTTTGATGAATTATAATCATCTTTGTGTCATGAAAAGTTATTTCACTTGGATAGCTGGACTTTACAGAATACTGCATTTGTGACATATTGTCACCAACTTAATTGTATCACGAGTCTTCTCAATGACTTTGTTACAGTATTAGTCTCTGAACATCTCTTTCCCTCGTACGTCAATAAACCGGTAAAGGAAACAAACAAACAAACCCCTCCTGGTGAAGGTTTTTTTATGTTATGTGTTTGTGAATATGTTGGAATTCCAATGTGATTCTGCTGTCCGGTCTCTATTTCCACTGAATAACTCCTCTTTCCCTTCCCTCAGCAGCTCTCCCAGCTCCCCCAAAGCACTGAATGTGAAGCAGGAGGATGGGGTGGAGAGAGTAACAGAGATAAGGGAACCCCTAACCAGCTTAGGTAGGAGATGGGCCGTTTCAAACAAGGAACATGGAAGAAGCCAAATCAATGAGACTCAAACTGCTCTCTCCCAAAGAGAGAGAGAGAGAGAGGGGGCAAGAGGGGTCTGGCTGGGGTACTTTTTCTCTCTAGTTCCTGCTCTATACCCCCAGAAAGGCTTTCTCTCATCTCTGGCTTTCATACTTGGTTTATTTTCTGACTGAGCAAGGCCGAATGAGTTGAATACCTGCATTCATTGCGGTAGTTTGAGAAGCTGTCCATTTAGTATGTGTTGGGGAGTCCATCGTGTCACTGGGGTCATGCGGGGGCTTTTAGGCTAAACCGCCCGGTACTGTTCCCATCCTTATAAGGCGTCCGTCCGGTCCAGGTCTGTTAGTGGGGATGATGGTAGGAGGCTGTGGAGCACAAACTGGAGGAGGCTTATCGTTACGGGAGGCTGGGGGTGGAGCCGTGATGTTCCGTGGTAGTGGTTGGTCGTTACGGGTCTTCAGATTCTGTTCTGGTAACATTTTGGCCTTTTGATTTCAGAGCTTCTCACGGAGGTCAGGATTGCGCTGCATTGACACTTGTGGTTCTTTCATGACACCAAGAAAATCAGTTTAGATACTTTACATTTCCAGTTGGTTTTGGGTCAGGTATGTCTGAGTTGATTGAATGGATGAGGTTCATCACTGCAGCCCTCATAGTGCAGGCCTTCTACTTGCTATAAAGCGTTCTGGGGCTGGGCTGCACTGGTAGCAAACCACTCATGCTGCACTTGAATAATGCAGAATGGCTTGTAGAGCCGTAACCGTTACTGTTAGGGACACCGTGTTCATAAAGGATAGGACTCTTACGTGGCCAGAAGATGAAGATGCATGCTTCTTCCATGTAAATGTGGATGGATGCGGTTGTCTAAAATATCCTCCTAGCAGATGCCAATTGAAATCATCCCAAAGGGAAGAGGCCTCTGTAGTTTCGGCTAATTCATGGCGGCAGCAGACATGGTTAGCAATATGCGTCAAACAATAAATCGTTGGGCATGAAAACGGAAATGCATTTGGAATTGTCAGTAATGAACAGGGGCGTATGTGAGAGCTGTGAGTCGTGCTCCTCCTCAATGTCTGCTGAAGGGGCAGGCATCCCAGTGCTGTAGTGTCACTCACCAGAGTCAGTTAGTAAGCAGTTAGTAAGCAGTACATTCAGCATTACGTCCTCCCTGGCTAGTGATTCTGGTTGCTCTAAACATTCCACAGTCAATGAGATGTTTATCTGTAAACAGTTGACTGTGAACTTTGAGTTAACTAATTTCAATAGTATTAAATATGAATACTACATATATATTAAACCACATGCTCACTTAATATTCTCCACCCAAAAAACAAATTGAGGAACCATTTAAATGTTTGGTTTTTTTCGGTTCCCTCCCGGTTTCAATGTAAAGACCCGCTAAAGGACCCTCCCAGGTTGTTTGAAAGTGAGGTTTGGCATCAGGAGAAGAAGCGCATGATGTTTCGCTTCTACATTGTCTTGTGGAGTAACGAAGGGATTTACAGTAGTGTCTGTATGAAGTATTCCTACTGTACTACTGCCTAGCCTCCCCCGTGTCAGTTGGAGGGTTGGTAGCAGTTAGCGGGGGTGGTGGCGTGTTGGTTTGCTTACTGTGTGGGTAATTCTGTGCTGAGCTGCCGCCTTTTTACAGCCGGCCATGGACGGGTTCCATTGCAGAACACTGCAGATGTTAGTTAGATGGGGGAGAGCAGAACCGATTGCTACGTGCACAAGTCCGGATGGGGGTTTACTGCCAAATGGTTAACTTGATGCCCAGCACAGAATAATTAAGTGCTTTTAAAGTTGCGAACTATTTCAGAGTCCTTAACGATATTCAGAAACACTGATAATTAAAAGTATTGCTTCTCAGCAAAGTCATCTTTTTCTGAAGAACTATGGCATTTAAGGTTTTTAGGGTTAAATAGCAAACCTATCAAACATTGCCATTGCTCAATTGCAGTATATGAATACCGGCATCGCCCAATGATTTACGTCTCATCCCTAAAAATAGTTTTGACATGGTTCTGTAATATTAATGATAATAACCACCTCATTTTGACTACTCTACCAGCACGGGGAATCTGGAAGAACGCTGAGCTTCGCCTGCAGTGTGGCAGTGACACGTGTACCTCCGGAACTGGTCACTCACCTCCCAACATTACTGAAGGGAAAAATGTCTTTGCGCCCTTTCCATTGATTCTACATTAACGGCAGGATTTGTTCATGATTTTCTTGCGGTACGATATGGTTGACTCTTATTGTTATCTCGAGTCCCGTGGTTATATCCTTGTGGATTTCGGATCATCATATTGTTTGGCTAAATGGTGGGTGAGTTGTGGACAGGTTGAATGACATTGCTAGGTCTAACCTTTAGTAGAACAAAAAGCTAGGCCATACTATGCCTCTCAAAGTAAGCTGTGTTTTAGCTGGCTTTGCCTCTGTCACTCAAACGGTGTGAAACACTTGACTTTTGCACTGTGTTGCCAAAGAGATTTCTATATTTGCGTGTTTAGCTTTCGTTGGGGGCACCGGAGTTGTACAGATGGTCTTATTTAGAATGACTGGTCTGTGTTGGTGGAAAAACAAAAGGCTGATCGACGCACCGCTTGTGTCCTGGGTGTTTATTATATTAAGGTGTGTATTAAAAAGAAATTCAGGTATCACACAATGGGATTTTATTCTGACCACTGGTGTTAATGACATATGTAGATGCAGGCCCAGTGGACAGGATATCAACTTATATTTACAAAATGTTGAGATTTCTTAGAAATGATTGGAAACATTTATTCAAACAAAGTATTATCTTGTTCTAAAATTGAAATTTCCTTAATCATGTTGTTTTTGTGGTGTATTTGGCGTGTTCAACAATCATGATTTAGGCCATGTTCATTGGCAGTTATCAACATGAATGATTGCCGAAGTTAGAAGCTGTTTCTAGTGCAGCGTCTAAGTCAGTGCTTGACCCCGAACATGAAAACTGTTATGTGGGCCAAGTGTAGCTTTATTACTATTCACTGGGAGTATTTATTTCTCCCGACTTATTAACGCGTCTAAATAAACCAAACGGTGATTGCTAGAGGATGCTCTTACTGAGTGCCTCCTGACCTTCCATCACTGAGCGGTGCACGTACTTGGGATGTAGTAACCAACCTTCCCCTGCTGTCAAACACCACTAACACTCCTGTTGTCTGTGTCTAGACAGTGCAACTACGTGTGTTATGATTGGGCGTGATGGCATACAAGTATTCCTATTTTTTCCTGATACAATAACAATGACCCACTTGGACTCACTTTTGAATCTTTGGTTACTTGGTCTTGAGCTCGTATTTGCTTAAACGATTGTGTTACAGTTTTACATAAAATGTCTGGCAATGATATGGGGATATAATGTTTGCTGCACTAGATGCTCAGAGCAGTTCGGTTTTCCATTTGTTCCACCACAGCCTGCATCAGCTAGTCTGTTATGGGTTCTGGACTGGCAGGCTGACAATTAAAACTTTTTTCCCTATAGCTAACCAGTACTAGCCTTTGGGTATGTTACAGTAACACTATTAAAGTAACCAGTATTAAAATGCCAGCCAGTTAAGCAATATTTGTTCCTGCCATCTGTGCCTTAAGATCTTTCCTACCTGCTCTCTTGTTCTAAAGTCAACTAGGCTTAGCATTTTTATACATGACACAGAAAAGGTTTGGATGTTACTTGCTTAATTGTATCATGCAGTACACCTGTATGGAAGCATCTGCATTTATGTTCCTCCTACTCATTTATCTTTTGTTTGTTTTTGTTATATTTGAGTTTTCCCGTTAATTTGTCACCCGTTGTAATAAAGCATATAGGGCCGGAACGTCTATATACAGGCTCCAATACTCGTGGTTATAAATGATAACCAAGTGTTCAGGCAACACTTAAACAGTATGTCATTTTGTTTGTAAAATAGTCAAATAGGTTCGTGTCCCTTTTGTTTTAGATCTTTTTCCATTTGTTAGGGGGTCCCATATCCCTTTGTTGGGGGTCCTTGTCCCTTTGTTAGGGGGTCCTTGTCCCTTTGTTAGGGGGTCCTTGTCCCTTTGTTAGGGGGTCCTTGTCCCTTTGTTAGGGGGTCCTTGTCCCTTTGTTAGGGGGTCCTTGTCCCTTTGTTAGGGGGTCCTTGTCCCTTTATTTTAGATCCTCGTCCCTTTGTTTTAGATCCTCGTCCCTTTGTTTGGGGTCCTCGTCCCTTTGTTAGGGGGTCCTCGTCCCTTTGTTAGGGGGTCCTCGTCCCTTTGTTAGGGGGTCCTCGTCCCTTTGTTAGGGGGTCCTCGTCCCTTTGTTAGGGGGTCCTCGTCCCTTTGTTAGGGGGTCCTCGTCCCTTTGTTTTGCAACTTAAAAGGTTTGTTTGGTGAAATGCGTATGACTTTGTTAACATGACCATTGCAAGAAGCCAATTTTCAAACATTTGGTGGCCCCAAAGAAATAGAAAACCATTTAATCCCTAAATTCTTCTCAAGTAGCATTTTTCTTACCTGCACATTTGTGCGTGGACCCATTGTTCAGGGCTCTTTAGCCATATGTGATTTTTTTTATGTATAGCCTTATAAATTGTATAAACATTCAACCAATTCAGCTTACTTTTTCTTTTCCAATGTGTGTACATGCCTTTTATTTCAAGCAGGCATCATGAAGACTTTTCTTAGCGGGTGTTTCTATTGGACATGGGGTTGTATAGTCTGATAAATATACCATAAACCACTTGAATTAGGATCATATAATTCTGCCTGGTTGTCACAGGCTGCTTTGTAATTAACAGCCAGGTAATCAGCCAGAAGTCTGTTACCACATTAGTGTAATGGCTTACAACAAAACCAATTGGTAAGCAAACAAGTGCACAGACCCATGTTGGCTTTTTTAGGAATGTAAAGCACGCCATGAATAATTAGTATTTTCTGGTGTGTTTTGTAGCAGGTTTTTTTTACATCCTGCATAGTTAAATTCCATCTGTTGGATTTTGTAGAGTGAATTCCTACTGGGGTGTGAACATGTAAATGTTAAAATAATATTCCTATTGACACTGTTATTGACAGTAGCGTGGGAGGCTAGGAGAGCGCAGACAGCGGGACAAGCCTGAGGGTGAAACACCTTCGTCACGGCGCTCATGTGTGCTTAGATCACTGTACCAGATTCAGGCATTAACATTTACACACAGTTCCTGAACCAAACTAAATATTATTCACGGTGCCCAAAAACATTCTTTGCCATTTTGTTGCCTAAGTAGACAATAGATAAGGTGTCTAAATGAACCGGAGAGGGTGGTGATTTTAGATGAACTTCAGAAAGTAACGTTTTCAGACATTTTTATAGAGACATAGGTGGGACAGCCTAAAGACCATACAATATCCAAGTCTATGCGTTGATGATAAGCCCTGCCCTAATAATGTTGTGATACTGCAAGTCAAGAAGCATTTAAATACGACGTATAGCCGTCCCTTACTGATAGGCCTGTGATACACCTTGGTGACTGTCTGCCTTGCTGCTGATTCGTCGGTACTGTGCCCCTCCATTTTTTATTGCTATCTGACTATGAAATGCAAGGGGCTGTTTTTGGAACCGGCAAAGTCCTGTACTCCATGATAGTCTGAAGTTAAATAGGATTTTAAGATCAAATGAATGTGGATTTAGTTGTTGTACTAAATGCTTAACTGCCTGATAGCAACACATTAATGAGGAATTGTTTAAAAACATTATGTATTCTTTAAAGCGAAAATCCAAAATATTGAGTTACTCTGAAATCAGTGCATTCGAAAATGTTTTGCTGGTAACGACAGTCAATATTTATTAAACACCATTGGATGACCTCGATGTTAAGTCATTTCTGTTCGGGTTTACCCGGTAATATTTATATAAATGTTGCTTCTAAAGCTCCTAATTTCAAGAAATGCAATTTGTCTGTGTCTTAAACAATTATCCTGTACACAGATTTTAGTCTGATGACCTTGAATACATGCCGACATGACACGTGATCTCTCCCCATATTTTATTCTAGCTTGCCCCTCACTTGTCGTCCCTCAATTGTGATCTGGGCCCAAATGGAGCATTTAGTCTGTTGTAGTTGCCAAAATACAGGCTTGAAAAACAATATTTGATGCTTAATTTAAACTAAAGCACTATAGCATTCCCGCCTTCTTCCTGTCAGTATCATATTACTCATATTCTTTTATGGAGCGTATTGCCAAGCCGTAATGAGATGCACATTTTCCTAGAACATAATGATAGGCCAAGTAGATCTTAAAACAAGCCAGTTATATTTCCCAGCTATAGTAAACATAGTCATTATTTGTAGAATAAAAGCAAAAAACACATTGGCTTAGGCATGAGAATGAATATACAAATGTTTGTGGTTCTAATGCTACAGTATGTTGTGATGCTGACACTGAACCAATGGATGATGCAAGCCATCAAGTTATTGGCTTATTTGGATTTCTGTATTGTATTTTAATTCTGGTCATCTACTATATCAAACCTGTAGTTTTAACCATGTTTTAAGAATTTGGTTGGTTTGCCGTTTGTATTCTAATGGTATGTTGTCATTTATCGCAGCCATCAGGTCTGTTTGAATTTGAAATGTTGATTGGCTAATAGCCGTGTTATATGAGACGTTAGACATCACTTTGCTCTAATCGTGTTTGTAACTGAAATATAATGGCATCACAGGGATGGCATCTCATGGCTAAGCACTTTGTACATGCGCTCTGCAGTGTGTTATGCGATTGTATAGTGGCCTCAAACCAGACCCTCTCATGCCTTATTGCTTACATATACCACAGCTATCAGCTAATCAGCCCTCAAACCCCTCCATTTATGATTCATTCTATCAGATTCCTTCAGCAGCATTTCTTGTAAGTAGAAGTGTTTTAGCAGCTGTGAGCAGGGTCTCTTTCTGGTTAGCTTTTCTCTCTCTTTCAATGTAGCTCGTTTTTCTACAAGGCAGTTGTCGATGACTGCATCCACTGCTGTTTCCCAAATGTTGTTTTCCTTTTTTTCTTAGTTGTGTTCCTTCTCTCAGCTTTGTCAGGCTCATGCATGCATACTGTCCACCCTGCTCGTGCACATCCTCTGGCTAACTTTCCATCTGTCCACCCTGCTCGTGCACATCCTCTGGCTAACTTTCCATCTGTCTT